>DWHP01003861.1:0-13024 GCA_018247895.1 Parnassius honrathi
AGCCGACCTCTCGTTACTTATTTTAACTTACTTCATTTCACTCACTCAGCAAATCACGAAAAACAAATAACGAGTATATGTATGGTTTCATTTAGTTGATAAGTTGCCCGTCTGGGTTCCCAAAATTATTAAGCAGAAATCCATTTTAAGACTTTCAGCCACTGGGATGATAGCGCGACTGTTACTTGTTATACAGTTGACACTTATGACGTTATTAGATGAAAGTCTATTCCACGTAGGGGGTAAATACATCTTAGACAAAAATAGTTGAAAAAACATTCAACGAAGGTTTCTATTACAACTCGATACAAAGTATTTGTAACAGGTGAATGCTACAAATTCTTTACATAAGCGCCACTTTGCCAGTAGTCATTGAACCGAAAAGACGAAGACCACATCGTCATCTACGGAAAACGAATTGAATACTCCTCGTCTTTCGAAAACTTTATTAAGGAAAATTCCTCCGAGGATAAAATTTGTTCACCATTGCACTAGCAGTGTCGCTTATGCGAAAGCTATGGTATCCTTGCAGGTTTGCCTTTCCGATGCATCGAATAATAAACATCCAAGTTTACTCGATGGTGACGAATTAACAAAACATCGGATGTATCGAAACTGTACATCGAGTGTTTTTAATACATCGATCTATATGGCCTATCAGTAATAAGCTTATGCACACAAAAGGAAGTCGAAAGCGGTGGCCAAGATTAAGGCATGACAACATAAGATAGCGTCACAATGTTTACCGCCGCGGTATACAAGTCGGTTATATTACCAAGGCGCGCCAATTAGAAGTTTTACACAAAATATGTATAAATAAATACATTAATAAACATAAAGCAAAATGAAAAAAACGTACGAACAAAAACAATAAAATTTCGCAGATTATTTTATAAGTGTAAATGAGTCAAATCAGCAAACTTACTGCCTGATTGTAGGTGCTTGATGCAGCTCTTACATTTGCAACCATCTCTGCAAATGCAACCAGGAATTGTAGCAGCTGTCTTTCCCTTTGAATCGAAACTCAAAACGATGCAGCTTTGAATTAGGTAGGTAGTAGGTAGATTATACTACCTATCCAAGTGAACTATGTGTAGGGAAAAGAATACAAAGATTATGTTTTGTGCAAAGTAGAGAAAACCACATTTCATTTCATTATATTTATATGATTTATAAATATTTTTTTCGGTCTGGTTAGTTGTTCAACTACCTGTATAAAAGTTTTCATGATGCAAGGAAAATGTGACAGAAAATATCTTTGCTTAACGTTTTTACGTACAATTATACTATCGGAGGAATTCAAACTTGTTTCTCAATCATGCTTCATTGCTTAGGTACACAAAATATTATTAATAGAATCAGGCATTACTTTGCGGAAATCCATAATATGAAAGTTGTTAAGATTTACTTCGCACACATCCTCTCAATAAAATAAAATGATGTATCTTACCTAGTTTGAAGATCACCTCCCACCCTCCCTCAACTACGTGCACTAATCCCGTCAGCACTACTCTCAACACCACTATTCTGGTAAAGACGCACCATCTACGATAATACGATACGTGTTCCGCTTCTACACGAGACATCTTCAGGTGATCCGAGGCATCCACCGCAGAATCTATATTGTTGAACACCTAAGTGAAGCCTCTGATGTGGCTCTGAATCGGCATCCTACTGTACAGTTGGTTTTTCTGGTAGACTTTAATGTCTGTCATTAGGAGTAGCTGTTCCTATACCAGAAGACCGACCACGCTAGGAGAGAGGCGTGGAATTTTGCCTTGCCACTGGGGCTTTACCAGCTGGTAAGGTAAACGACTAGGGTATCTTATGTTGATGGACACACAACCTACTTTCTCGATCTTCTGCAGACGACCGTTCCAGATAGGTACGATGTCCAGGTTATCTCACTCTTAAGAACTTCTGACCAATGTCTGGTGAAATCTGTATCGTATTCCCTACCTAACCATAATTTACAAGGTGTGCAGCGAATGTGGCGATACAATTTAGCAGTCTGCTTCTCGTATGAAGATCCGTTGAGCTGCGTGGATGCCAGTTTCGATGAAATACGTCATACGATGGAGTATTTCATCTTCTTTGTTGACGTGTCCATTGGTGGTACACAGTTCGGCCATAGTTCAACGCCGAATGTACTCATGCTGAACTCAAGCATATAGCGTAATTATCCTGGGTCTATGTTCGAGACCGCAATGCTTAGGATGATAGTCATAAGAAAAGAGTTTTTATTTAACCAAGCCCCGAGTCCTGCAAAAAGGCATTACGAAACGCCAGTTTCGACTGCATTAGACGCATCGGTGCAAAGGTTTCTGTAAAGCAGTCGAGACAAACTTCGGCCGGTCTACACTGCATCAGCAGCTAAACCGTTAGCCAACTAACTGGCGCATGTGGCTAAAGAAAAAGCAGAATACTTTGCTTTTTTTTTGCTTGCAATTCATATCTGTACAGAAGCAACAGCGTACCACCTCAATTACCTCACTGTGGTGCCTTTATGTCAGTGGTCCGTATTACCAAAAAAGATGTTTTTTAAAACCTTGCGAAGTCTAGACGTGAAAAAAGCTAAAAAACCTGATGATATACCAGATATATTTCTCAAGGTATGTGCGCCTGACTTGTCTCCTGTGTTGACGCGCTTTTCCCTTGTTCAGGACTGAAATAGTGCACGAATCTTGAAAACTAGCCAACGTATAGTTTGTGGCTAAAATGCGTACCCTTAATCGTGCAACTCGTGCCAACTATCGATCAATTTCAATCATCTCCATACTCTGCGTATATTGAACGCCCACCTAATGGAATACCTAGAGCAGAATGGTCTGCTCAGTGAATGGTCACTCAGGAGCTTCTAGCTTAAGCCACTCACATATGGGGTAAAGCCTTAGAGAACAATGAAAAAGTATTTGATGCTTCCCTTAATGTCTCGATGGCCTTTTACATGTTTTAGTACGCTGGCCTTTTGGGTAAGTCCACAGAGTACTTACCCCTGGCCTGATTGACTGAGTGAAGAATTTTTGAATGAACGACGTCTCCGAATCCTCATCAATGGCTGCTCGTCCAGTCCTATCACGACAAATGTAGGAGTTTCTCAGGTGTCCGCTCTCAATTCACAATTTTTATCCTACTACGTAATAATGGTACGCTTGTTTCCATTATCTATGGTTATGTAGTCTACAGCACAGTTGTGGAGAGGTACCAGCCGAATGCTCGAGCCAGTTGGAATCAAATTCAGCTCGAAAGAGAAGCAATGTTTGAGCATGCCAATATCTCACTTTAGGCAGTCTATGCCTAAAGTGAGATATAGTATATGTATATATATGAGATATATATGTATATATGAGAAAGAGATAATATATATATGAGAAAGAGTGCATAAAGTACTACTGTCAAATATGGGCTGGTGCTGCCAAATGCCACCTAGCAGCGTTGTGGTCTGTGGAGAGACGTGCTAAGAGATTCATTGGTAACCTTTATTTAATTGAAACCAATCTTGTCAGTAATAACGACATGCTAAAAGTATCCAGCCTCGGAGTATTCTATGGAATGCGTTACGGTGAGTGTGCGTAAGAATTACATACATGCTTCAATTCCTCCTTCCTTTTTCCATCATTGAACAACCAGGCGGTTGGCGGGTCTTCGTCCCTTTGTTTTCGATATATGTTTTTACCAGGCTTAAGAATCCAACGGTTTGCTTCGTGTTTTTTTTTAATGCGTACAGCAAAGAAGTGAAATAATTTGCCTGCGTCTATCTTTCCGTCCGAATAAAATCTGAGCGTCAAAACAATCTCCAAGACGAGAATGAATACCTTTTTGTTGTACCTGGCACAATTATTGTCGAGCACTGGATTATACCTAATAAGCACAAACAAGTCCATATAAGTCTTAATTTTTACGCGCCTATATGTTGCTGACAGTACAAATGTTTAAAATTGAAATTGTTAAAAAATTAAGTCCAGGTTCTAAATGAAAATCGTTGGTATAAAAAATTATTTCGTTATAATAAACATTCTAATTTCTTCGTCGTTTCCACTTTTTGTGCTTTATTTCACACTCGAGTGAATTTGTCAACGTCAGTTTCAATATTTTGTGAGAAACCGAAATTGTGTTTCCTTGACATTTAAATTTTATTCGCGTTTTGTTCATAGGATCGCTTGTACCTTAATAATTTTTAACGGGGATTAGCTTTTTTTTGAAATTAAAAACATCCCTGTAAACTAATAAAAATTGATTAAACACATGTAACTTAAGCATGTACTCTATAAATATAGATAAAATGTATGGAACAATTTCTGAAGCCACAAATCAATATAAAATAAAAATACTTCTCCTGTTTGTAAACGATGGAAATCTGAATACATTACATTTTGTAATATGATGCTATATATGCTATATAATGTATGAAATTTAGTATTATGATAACGTTTTACTTGCTCAGATTATCTAAACTATTGTCATCCATGATAAAAATTTGTTTTCACTTAACATATTTTAAAATTAGTGACCTATTAATGTGGCGTTAAAGATAACCAGATGCAATATATTACATAAATTTTTCTTATTTAATAAAAATCTACAACTTTTCTCGGTTAAAAATTAGGCGGCATCCATCCATTGCTTTGTATTTTTATTCGTAAAGTTTCGCTATAATCTGTTTTTCGGACTAGCTCCGAAGATTTGCACTGACAGACAGACATACAAAAAAATGAAAATAATTGTTCATGCCTAATAGCATCCAAATAAAACACTAGTGTTTGCGCTCGATTTGAGCGGGGAACCGGTTGATAGTGGGCGCGCGGGGGGAGAAATTCTTTTCGCAAACTGCGGCCGCGCCGCTCAGCCAGTCAGTTGGTTTGAAGGTGCTCCGGCAGCGCCGCGTCGGGAGCTGGTCCTGCGCTCGCGACTGAACCTCGAGTTAAATCGAAATCGTTATAAGCGCTTGACAGCCGCCATTGATTTAGTTTAGTTCCGTTAATATACGTTATAACGAGACCATTCTTTGAGATTGAGTGATTGATTTAACTTCGCTTGTTATTAATTTGTGTCGAGGAATTGTTAAACGGCATTTTAATATCGAACTAAATAATTTGAACTGTGTTCTAGAAGATCATGTTATTTGTAGTGTGTAGATGAACTTTTATACTGGTTTTAACATGGAGGTGTAGCTTACGTCGCATTTTGATGTAGTACGAAATGAATTCGCTTATTCGATTGAACTCTAAACTTTGACAATATATCAACTTAGACTGTAGTTTTGTGCTAAGTTGAGTGAGACTGGAGTTCGGCGCTCGGAAGTGAGGGCGCTCTTTGGAGCGGTGCAGAGACGGCGGGTTGCCGCACACCATGGTGACGTCAGCTAAGCACTCCCTATACACCCTCTTTCATATACACACCCACACTACCTTCACACCACGCTAACGACGTCTTGTGGTCTACCCTACTCCTGAACTAGGTAAGTTTTGCATGGTCTTTTATCCTTATATAATTAATTTCCACAAGCCATTGGGCTCTCCACTGGGTTGTCCGCCGATTTGGATTGCTATGGGCCCCAATCCAATCGACCTTCGTTTGGGCAACTCAGGGCCGTAACAACTAGTAATATTTATGTCAATGGTAAAAGATTATTTTTCTATCTGAGGTTATTTATTTTTGTGTAGGAAATTAGTAATATGTTATTTTGGTACACATTGACTATAATAATAATTAAATAATAATTTGGTTTTAATCCACACGCGACGTTTAGCGGACGAAAATCCAGTTTATTTAACTATGATACTTTATTGAATATATTCTATTATATAAGTATACCATATATTTTATTTTATTTTAGTTATGTTCGTAGTATATGTTTATATATTTCTAAAAGTATTTATGTATCCCAACCAGAGAGAAACAATATAAATAAACTAAAATAATGTGTTATAAACCGAATTTTAGTCACAGTGGCCAATATCTTTGTCGACAAGAACTCCTGTCTTTGAAAACAAATGTGTGCGCAAGCACATGAGTATTATGTGCACTGAAACCTACTCTCATAGTATGAGTGAGGACAATCCCAAAAAAGACCTCAGAAATATGAAGCGCTGGATCAGCCGCTTTACTTACAAAGTTTATGTAAATGTACTACGCTACTAATATAAGATTGAAAAAAAAACAATAACTGATTATCGTCCCGGTGTTTGAACGTGGGACCACATTATCAGCAGTCTCTCTGCCTAGATATAATACCTATGTTAAAATTGTTTAAGGAGTTCATAAAATTAATGTTAATTAAACTTTTCTACTTCTACTGTACTGTGTATATTACTACACCCCTACTACTGAGTTTGTAGTGGCGGTGTAGTAATATTCACTACCCCATATCTTCACGGGGGTGTCGTAAGAGGCGACAGGGGGAAACAAATCAGGAGAAGGGCAGCAGCATCTTCTTAGTAACGACTATAAATAAAAAACCTGCTTCCAAAGCATGGTAATTATGGCAAATATCCCCCTATGATGCAACGTATGGTGGAGGCCTCTGTTTAGCAGTGGACTTTAAGAAGCCGTAACAGTAAAAGTAACGGTTAACTTTTTCTATTATTTGGGATAAATTTCAGACGTTATGAAATAGTCGGAAACCTTTGATAGTAAATCAGTTAATAATTTTCAGAAGCATTGTTTCGGTGTACAACTAACAATGTCAGAAGTAACAAAGCTTTAAATCTTTCATTTCGTGTCAGTATTAATCTAGTCTGTAGCTGAAAATTATCGTATGGTTCCGTCGGTCTAAGTGAAATGAGCGTTGAAAGAGTTACTTGTCCAAGCGTTATAAATACTACAAGCACTTTAAATAGCATTATTTTTAAATGATAATTGGATTTCATAATTTTTTGATTTTTTATCACACAGTTTGCCTGATGGTAAGTGGGTCAAGTGACACATCCGTCACCTACGTTCATCCTTGATTAGATATTATTCAAAATAAAGATGCGATGTCATCCCTGAGAATAAGGTCAGAATGTGTAACCCATTAATAAGGGTTTTCGGTTCTCAACAGTTGCCATACGAAACGCGGCAATATTATGATGCTATTTTCTCTGGTATTTTCTTGGCTACAGAAAAATATATTAATTTAAATGCAGATGCATTGTTACCCTTGAGGACTGACATAGAATGCTTCATTTCCAGTAAAAAGGTTCTGTGGTTCTCTACAGTCACCATACAAAACAAGGCAGCATTAAGCTTCTAGTTTACGCTTGTGTTCTTTGAGAGCACGGTTATGCCCCGATCGAACCAACCCATTCGTGCTACAACCTTAATATAGCTGCAGCGCGGCCGTAACATGTAAGAAATCAGTAATATTCTCTTAGTTTGGTTTTTCCCGTTTAGCCATTCTATTATTATTCAGCGCAAATCCTTTTTGTATAAACCTTTGGATAAATTGTAATTTTGTGAATAAAACCGTAATCTGATTATCAGTATACTAGATTATATTATATTTGTATTACATGCCAAAGATTCAGTCAATTACTGTTTTCCCAGCTACGAATATTTGTAAACGGTAATAGAATAAACCAAGTACAAAGCTAACACATATATATGAAATGGAATTTGTCTCTGACGGCGTATTTTTTTCGGGCTGCCAACAGAGACAAATATTGGATCTGACGTTGATAAATTCGTTAGAGGTTTAAAATAGAAATACAAAAATATAGAACGATCAAAAAACTTGTGAACCATCGGAGAATCGGTTATGTTAATATAAACAACAAGTTTTAAATTTCAACATACATGATTTATACGTGGTAAGAGACATCTCGTTTAAATGAGCACATTTTTTCATCATTTAAGATAATTAAACGAGCTAAAGCCATACTGTAGTTGAATTACGCAGCACAAATGAATTAGCTCAATCGAGGCCGGATCCCGTTCTCAAAAAATAACAGCGTAATTTAGTAGCGTAAAACTACCGTGTTTCGTGGGGCGAGTGTAGAGACGAAACACAAAAACACCAAACCGGAGACACTTTTTACTGGTAACAGAAAATTCCTTTATCCCTGAGAGAGACATCGCATTTGCATTTGGATTCGTAATTGATTATAGACGTGTAAGTGTCTAAGAATCACGGCATCATCAGATGGACTGTGTGATCGTTTGTAATTTTTGTTGCCTTGCTTCTATACAAATATCATAACAAATTATCCTTTCTAATTTTCTAACATAATAGGGAGTTATTTAGAATAACCGCATACATATATCGTATGCATAGACCTATTATATCGGAAGAAATAGGGTTCATTTATTTATTTTTTTACCGTCTGGAAAAAAATAATATATTGATAGATCAATTACACATCTTTAAAAACTGTAAAATATCAGTTCCATAGGCTTCTATTTCGTTCACAAGTAAACACCTTTTTCTTCCGCGATGAATTTGTTTCGAAGATAAGTTGGACAGTAAGAGGGGAATATTTATATAATGATAAGTTAATTAAGTTTTTTTTTATAGAAAAAAGGGTTACAAATGATCACACAGTCCACCTGATGGTAAGTGGATGCTGTATCCATAGACATCTACATTTATACCTGATAAAGAATGAAGATACGTTGTCGCCCCTGAGGACTTAGATGGAATGCATTTTTCCAGTAAATAGGTTATCCGATTCTCTACAAATCCGAATAATAATGCAAAATTATAAATACTTTAAGGTATCTGAATTTGTATATTCGTTGCGATCTAGACACCTAGGCAATGGAAGGATTTGTAGCCTGCGAACGTTGGCTCCGATGATATAAAAAGCCCATATTCAGAAAGATATGTGGCGTGACGACAGCGCCGCCACATCATATCGGGGTCACCACTGGCGCCGTTGAGAAAAGGGGAGATTTCCCGCCGGGCAAGGTGTTCTTCCAGGGGAGTAGCCAACGCTCCGTGTAATAGTTTGGATCTTTTGTATATATACTGTTTTGATTCGGAACATTGATAGCGCGATTCAGGCTTCGACGTGTTTCGCTTGTGGCGTGACTACAGCGGCGCCACAAATAAATAATTGTTAAACTTATTTTTTTTCATTGATTTATTGCTATTTTTAGATTAAAAAGGGTTTTTAGTGGCTTATGGTGTAGAATTATCATGTGAAGGGATAAACACGTTAACTTTTGAAAATATCAGTTGTTCAACTCAATCTATTTCTTAATCTTTTCATCTATCACGTAGGAAGCCATGGAATATAAATGGCAGTTTAATTTTGTTTGTTTAGTTATAATCAATTTTTTCAGTTTAAGAAATTCCGTAATTTTCGGTGTTTGAACGCTTTGACTCATTCCGGACTCGGTCACTATCATGAGTGGGTTACGGAATCGTTCGCTTACTGCGACACTGGTGAAAAAAATCTATCACTTTAGAAATACAAAATATTCCAAAAACCAAATTTAGTACATACTTGACCAAGGTAAGATATTATTATTATATTTATAATCACAGATTTTCATTACGATATACTGTTTCGTTAAAAGTACGCAGGATTTCTATACAAAAATATTTATACGTCTTGGCCGTTATGGGGTAACCTGAAGATGTACTTCGGTATCTGCTACTGGAACGCCCTGAAGAGTAGAACTAGATGAGCTTCGTTTTGTTAGTTATGATGAGATCTTACCTTCGGACTTGACAGAGTGACCTGAAAGTGTACTTTGGTAAATGCTAAATTAAAAATACTGGTTATGTCTAGATGACAAAGTTTTTGAAAACGAAATATAGTTGATGAGAAAAAAAAATTCAGTGTGAGTACAAATGCCTCAAAATTTAAGTGATATAAAAGTGTATATCCGATCGTTTTAAAATGATTCCGTTAAAAGTTCTTTCAATTAACATTTATAAAAAATTTACATGAATTTCAATAAAAATAACATAGTGAATTTAAAAAAAAATGTTTTCTACTGTTGATCGGGATTTGTATTCTACATATTTCACGATCATATGAGCATTATGAGTCGTGCTCTTTTGGATTTTCCAAACCTTTTTGTTCACGTTTGATATAAAATTATCGGAAAATTAGAAGTAATAATAATATAGTTATTTGGCAAAACTTGTGTCTATTTGAATTACTTTAAAAAATTGATGGTTAACTTGAGTGCCTTACTCATATTAAACATCAGTTTTTCACTACTCTCATAATAGGTACTCTCACTCATAATAGGTATACGGTATTTTATTTAAAAATATTGAACTTCTTATATTAAAAAACAAACGTAGTCATAACATATTTTAAAATAAATATAATAATAATAATTTAAATATTAGGCGTAGGGAAGTGACGACCCCATCGCCCGCTGACGTGACGGTTATGTGACAAAACTGCTACGTCAGCGCAGTCAGTCAGCACCTTGCCAAGTGATCGCCGTGCCTCGGCAAAAATTGAAGGTGCAAAGGCCCGCTTGTGCATATATGACCTCACTATGAAACGGCATCGGGTCTGGGCATCTCCCGTTAAATGACGCCCGCTAATATAGATGATGAAATACAGAAGTACGCGCAAAAGCCGCCGCCTGGTGGCACTGGGCGTGGCAGCATGCGAACTGCCAGCCGAGCGCGAGGTGCTGCACGACCACCCAGTGGCCCCTCGCATCCATCATTCCCACCAGCTTGCTTGGTGTCAGCACGGTCTTCGCAAGCCCAGCAATCGGCACCCGCCGCTGATGGAGTACGCCGCATGCGATGGACCATCAAAATGAATACAAACTCATTGCGGGCGTATTTTAGGGCGAAAGGGGGAGAAGTTGGAGGTTTTGCGTATCGGGCTAGGATTCATCGGCTTTTTACTGAGCGAGCTGGAGCCATCTACTACCATCACCGAGCAAAACCTGGCAGACTGAGTGGGTATATCTTGCATTCAAATATATTTGATGGCGCCGAACTCGAACGGCTACGACGTGAGGCTGTTCCCTCATCAGATGAAAGTGCAACAGCTAAGGATGCGGTGCCACAAGTTGCAGAACAACCGGTACACGTGGATGCCGCCGTGAATACCCCAGTGGTGACTGACTCAAATAATGATGGAACATTCGCCCAGGAACTAGAAATTGAGCAAATGAGCAAATACATTGGTAGATGCGATTGTGGAAACGCGCAGTACGCCTCTAGAAAATCGACCGCGACTTCCCTGCATAGCCCTAAGTAAGCGGAATCGGGCTATCGTGAGGGCTCGGAACCCAATGCTGGGGACCTATTTGGAAGCCAGCCGGGACCTTTGCGAGACGGACTAAATTCTTTGTGGCACGGCGCTGACAGTCTTTCGTGGACGCGCTACTGGCCAACGTAGCGCTATCCCAGCATGGAGAAGAAGAATTGTGGAACATATCGCAAAGGCTAGAGCTGTCATTGGCAGACTGATACGCGTCAGATCAGGCAATAAAAGGCCAAGAATTGTGCGCACCGTCAGGATGGCGTTTGCCGGAACAAGTGCCAGTTTGTCCCAGCCGTATATAACGCAAAAATTGACGGAGCGCACAGATGATCTGAAGCAGAGAATCGCTGCTGGGGGAAAGCGGAGTCGGCGATATACCGATACATGGACTCGCTTCAACCAGAATCGTCTCTTCCAGAGTGATCAAAAGAGGCTCTATGAATCATTGGAGTGACCAATGGTAAGTGGAACGGGCCCAGCATCGAATCAGGCCAACACTGTAGCGTACTGGCGCGGCCTGTGGTCAGAGCCCGTAAACCACAGCGAGGGCCCTTAGACGGAAGTTGTGGCAAGTCAGTGTGCGAGTACTACGCCCATGAACCCCGTCGTTATGATGATTATATGAGCGCCAGATGACGTAACTAAGGCGTTCCGTAGGACCCCGAACTGGAAAAGTCCGGGACTCGACGGGCTGCAACACTACTGGCTGAAGGGGTTCGTGGTGTGTCACACTGTGCTCGCCCGACAGTTTCAAGAGGCTCTCAACCAGAAGTCGCTTCCGATCCTCTTCACTACTGGGATCACTCATTTGGTTCCCAAAGACCAGGGTACCACAGACCAGAACAATTATCGCCCCATCACGTGTCTACCGACCATATACAAGACACTAACATCCATTTTAAGCGCGAGAATCACTCGTCACCTGGACTCAAATCAGGTGATGTCGCGCGCTCAAAATGGATGTCGGGGCGGTGGTTGTGGAACCAAGGAACCACTTCTCATGGACGCGGTCATTGGTAAAGTGGTGAAACGCAACCGTCGGAACTTCTCCGCTGCCTTGATAGACTACAGAAAGGCATTCGACTCGGTGCCCCATACGTGGTTAAAGAGGGTCCTCGAGCTGTACAAGATTGACTGTACAGTTAGAGACTTCCTCGAGCCGTGTATGGGGCAGTGGAGTACGATCCTTTGTCATCTGGGCTAGCGGATGACGGCTATAGAAAGCCACACAAAGATAAGGATGGCGTCCTCCAGGGCGATTATCTGAGTCCAATCCGGTTCTGCCTCTCTTTGAACCCTCTCAGTACTTTACTGCAAGGCTCCGGTAGGATTTTTCAGCTTCGGAAAAGAGGTACAAAATTGACCAACTTTTCTATATGGATGACCTCTAATTGTTCGCCTCCAAGCCCTCCCATTTTGTTGAATTGCTAAAAATCACTTGTGATTTTAGCAATTCTATTAGAATGGAGCTGGGAACGGATTAGTGTGCGGTCCTCCATGTTGAAAGGGGAAGGGTTGCTAACTCTGAGGGCATAGATTTATTGTCCGTCAAATTAAGGACCCTTTCCGAGACTGAAACATACCGATACCTGGATATGTCACTGAACATCGGTATCGATGAGGCTGGTATGAAGCAGTCAGTTTGCGACGTGTTTTGTGCACGCTTGACCAAAGTGCTTAACAGCCTTTTGTCTGGTGCGAATAAGACACACGCATATAACGGTTGGGTCATGCCTGTCCTCATGTGTAGATAGATACCTTTGGCATACTCAGATGGGACTCAGACTGAACTTAACGCCCTGGATAGAAAAGTCCGCACTACTATGACGTCCCATAGGATGCATCATCCGAGA
>DWHP01003862.1:0-13023 GCA_018247895.1 Parnassius honrathi
TCCCGAGCATAGCCCTCTCCATAGCTCGCTGAGCGACTTTGAGCGTCCTCATACGGCCAGCAGTGAAGGACCACGTCAAATAGTAATATTATTAGTATATAATAGTATTTGCAAGATGATTATGTGACCAGGATTAAGAAAGGAATGCGGTGGTTTGGTCATGTAGAAAGAATGAATTAGGAAAGAGTGACAAAGCAAATTTATGTTGCAGAAGTGAATGGAAGAGTCAGAAAGTGACGTCCTAGGCGAAAGTTTATCGACCAAATTGGCGATTTATTGAAAATGGACCAAATTAGGAGTACTCTTAACCGGAGCATGTGTGCGTAGATATATGGATGTGGAGGAGGCGAGAGAGCTGTCAGGATCGTGCCAAATGGAAGTCTATAATCTCTGCCTACCCCTCTGGGTGACAGGCGTGAGTGTTTAGTATATATGTATAGTAATAATAATTATATAGTAATAATTATTTCTAAGAAAAATATGAAATTAAATTTAATTTTTTGTTATCTGTTTAGAGTATATACATAATAAAAGGATTATAAAGAATTAAATATAACAATACTATGCCTGCAACGTTAATATAGCTCTAACTGAATATTTCCGCAACATCATTAATCGATATTAAAAAAACATTTCTCCGTCAAAGTTGGGAAAATTGTAATCAGTTAATTATCTTTACCTATTTATCCATTCACTACACCTACTCAATTTACACCACAGATAATAATTACATTTTTTTATTTTACTAACGCAGCACCTGTGTCTGATAATAATGATAATACTATTATAATTTATACTCATAATAAAGCTAATATAAAATTGAAACTATTAACATATTATGATTAATGTAATATTAAATAAGCAATTGAATTTGTTGATTTAATAATTGTTCATAAGTATTTGATTCATATCTAATCTCTAAAAAATGTCCGACACATGGCACAAACAGCATGGTATAGTGTACGCTGTTTTAATACCTAAACAAACAACAAAGTTAACGAGTGTTCCATTTTAATACGTTTATGGAATGCATAATAATCAATGATTGTGGCATGATGCGGGCATCAAAAAATATTTTAAATTTTTTACTTTAACTAATTTTATTACATCTCTTTTTAGGAGCCTTTGTAGCTAAGGAGATAAGTGCTTACCTATAACTTTACATATAATATTAGCGATCCCACCCGACTTCGCTCGGCTGATTTATGGGTCTCGACAACAGCGCCACCTACCAGGTTCAACTATAGCTAAGAACCATTCAGCTGACCTCATAAATACCCCAAAACATTTCACCAAAATCGGTTAAGCAGTTTAGGAGAAGAGGAATTACGAACACACTCACACCGAAATTTTATATATAATCAAGATTAGCAATCCACGCCGGCTTCGCACGGGTTAGTTATGGATCTTGAGAACAGCGCCACCCACCGGGTTCAAAATGTGAATCTAAACATCCAGGGACGCATTCAACACACACAAAATTTTTTATCAAAATCGGTCGAAATGTTTTTGAGTTTTAAGCGAGACTTACGGACACAGAATACTATAATACATACATATAGAACGGGGGAGTGGGCAGAGCCCGCGTAGCCACCAAAATGCCACTAACACGTCAATTCACTCGTATAACTGTCAACACGAGATGTGTTTTGACGTTACAATCGTTTCCAAATTTCGGATGCAAATTATTTAGAAAATGCCAAATTGCATGCTGTTTACAAATAAATATGTATTAAAATCCGTTTGTCAACACAGCGATTCGGGTTTGTAGTAGTGATTAACTGAAAATCCGACGTAATTGCTTGTATGTGTGCTCCCGGCGACGCCTTACCTTGTACAAAATAAGGTTGACAGCCTTTATATTGTGTATTATAGTATTCTATGGTTTAGACACACATTTTGACAATGGAGTTTTAGTTTGAAATCGCGATTGTCTCTCAATAGCGCCATTATATTTCCAATTTGTTGCATAGCAACTTTAATTCTTTAATTATATAAAGTCTACATCTGAACATAGACTTCCCCCATAAAGTGCCTCATATACGAGGGCGGGTCAAAAAGTTCGCGGTACGATAGCGTTAAAGAGGGGAGGGGGCATTTTTCCAGCCAGATCAGTTCATTAACCTGCCAATTGGTAAGTTCTGATGATTGAAGAATCAAAGAAATTTTCACATGACGAAGTGAAGTCGCCAATATCTGCCTGCTCGGCTTAATAAAACATTTTTTTTTCAAAGGTATAAATAAGTTTGCCGGTCTGAGTAGTGAATTAGGATTAATGGAGAATATATTGAAAAGTAAAAATAATTTCATGCTTAATTTCACTGCCTTGTTCGGTGATTTTTTTGGAATCTCTTCATATTTACCTTAGTTTCCACATTTGGTAGGTGAATTGTCAACCCCAACGTCATTACTGAGTTTCTATGAAGAAGATGCTGTTGACCATTTCCTGTTTTAACTTCTCTGTCGCCTCTTTCGATACCCATGGGATGATATTGGGAATTAGATAGTGGATTCTCTTCCGCCTCCGCTACATGGCATAATAACGATATATATCGTTATTGAGCCGTCATGACTTCTTAAATTGTGTTACAAAATAAAATTAAAATATAGGATTAGTTATTATTTGTTTGACTACTGCGTCTGTATTCGTTGCCAATTTTAGGTTAAGAAATTGCTATTGTTATCGTGCGAGTTTTGGCGGAACTTGGCCGTCGACGGATTGTCGCTTGAATAATGGTTTGAAGTGGATTTTGATTCGTAAAAGTAATGTGATTTTGTGAATTGTCTACCCGTGTGCATTATTAAAGAAAACGACGAAACAAGTTTTCTGATATTGATATAAACGTCAAGTTACTTTGATCGCTAGGGCGCCTTAAGAACTAAGTGGCTGTCGTCATCAACTGTCCGCTCGGTTGAGCTGTCGTTAAAATCTCACAAAATCTTCGCAATGTGACGCATCAGCATATTGTGAAAAAAAATATAAAAAAAAAGATTACGAAAGTATGATAGCCTCAGAAGGGCTAGAACCCAGAGCCGTAAATCCAGTTAAAAGATTGTTATCGTTCGTACGTGCAGCATGCGTGCGTACATGCGTGCGTATATGCGTGCGTCCCGGCCTCCAGAGTATTTGGCAGACTTGACTTCCTTGAAATTGTTTTTCTCACGTCGATGGCAAATCAGAATTTAAAATAACAATTCAGAATTTAATTGGTGCAAGTAGAGACCGGACTTTGTTTATGCTTGTAGTTAGGAGGAAGTAATTACAGCATTATGTTAATATATCTAAAAAAGTAGTTGAACACAATTCAGTTGTAAAACAATAACAAAATAAAAATGGTGTTAAAAAGTTCACTTATTATTTTATAGCGGCAAAAATACAAAAAAATCATTTTTTATATTTTTCCGCTTTTTGGAGTACTCCCAAAATTTTTAAAATTATAAAACTTTTTTTTTAGGTTAAACCACTGCAAAATTTCATCACTTTACCCCTGGGCGGGCAAATTAAAAGAGACATGTCCTAACTTAGAGCATATAAGTCTGATGGGTAACCCTGCTGCTCCGAGTTACTTCAATGGTGGCACATTCTATGAATATCTTCAGTATAGGTATGCTTATTCAATTTAAATAAATACTGAATGGCTGTGATATAATATTACATTTGGCAAAAAATAACTTGAAAAACGAATCCAACAATTTTCATTTTCTTCAATCTCTAAATTAAGAATTTGTTATTAACACTTGTCTGTTTATTCCAACTTTTTTAATTTACTTTTTCTTAAAAATACTTCTGAAGTAGCTTTAAGCTTTAAGCCTGGCGGAAGACCTTGAGCGTCCGGTCCTATTCATTCGTGTAAGAAATACGCGCAAATTTTAAAATATTTTCTGTATAACATCGAATTATAGTCCTTTGAAAAAATTAAATAGATCAAAATATTCAATAATAAATTGCCTACCCATTAGTATCTATCGCAAAATAAAATAATGCTTACTTTATGAGGAGATGCGTGTTATCAATAATTATTTCGCATTTCTGTGATTTATTTATTTGTCGGAAGATTCATCAAGTATTTATTTCTTTTTTTTAATTGGAATAGTTTATTATGGAATGAAGGTTACGTGGAAATTTAATAGATTTTTTATTAGTTGATATATCTTTTTAATAACAAGTAGATAGCCCTTAAGAACTATTACTACTCGCGCGAGCGCGACTAGCGCGGCATTTTGCTGAAACAAGCACCTTAACAAATAAAAAAATCTTGGAATACAGAGAAAACAATAAAATAGTAAGTTGTAAACGCTATAATCTGTGGTTTTGACTGCCTCGTTGGTCTAGTGGTTGTAGTGGTGCAACTGCTGGTCATGAGGTCCTGGGCTCGAATCCCGGATCGGGCCAAAAATCAATTATTGAGTTTTTCTGTCAAGAAATTCTCAGTAGCTGCCCGGAGTCAGGAAGTTGGCGGTGTCTCACCCCCGTGCCTCTTAAAGCATGTAAAACCGTTGGCCCTACGCCTGATCTCTCTCCGGTCGTGTCGGTTTACCATCCCATCGGATTATGAGAGTGAGGGAATAGAGAGTACACCTGTGCTTGCGCATACACTTGGACACTATAATCTTGTCCTGCGCCGATGGCTAGCCTCCGTTGAGGCTGGCCGCCTAGACCGCAATTCGGTGTGGAGGACATTATTATTACTATTTCTCTTGCTCTTTATCTGTTTAGGAGTTTCATAACATTCGGTTCAGCGATTCCGAAAATTATTAATTTTACATTAAAAAATTTAAAAACTCTTGAAACAAAAAGAGCTGATGATATTCAAGCGTGTGGAAATAGTTTCTTGAGTCTTAGCCGAAAACTATCTCGATCAAGTCACCTTTCATACAAAAACTCTAACGTGATAGAGCCATTCTGAAGCTTTATTGTGGTTGCAGCACGTATGGGTCGGCTCAAAATCAGCTTAAAATAGAAGCTTAATGCTAATGTGTTTTGTATGGTGAGTGTAAAGAACCGGAGACCCTTGTTACTGGTAAGGAGGCATTCCATCTCAGTCCTCAGGGCTGTCAGGGTCAGATGTCCATGGGCCGCAGCATCCACTTACCATCAGGTGTAATGTGTGCTTGTTTGTCACCCTTATTCTATAAAAAAAGAAAAAATCTAAATCCGTTGATCCATTTTTCAGCTACGACGCTACAGACAGACACGCAGATACACAGATACACACGTTAAACATATAACACCCATTTGTTTGCGTCGGGGGTTAAAATTGTTATTCATGTCTTCATTGCATGCAAATTACCCCCATCTCCCACTTTAATAAAAGGCAGTTATTTGATAGTACAGACAAACACTTAAATTTTTATTTACATGTGAAGATTAGATTGGATAGAATCCCATACAGATGATAACAACTAGCCGATTTCTGTATAGAAATTAAGATGTTTTTAATTTTATTAATCTCACGATTTATCCGTGGTAGAAATCGGTGTTTTCTTATACGGACATGTATTCCATCGATCCTGATAAATTGACAGAGGCGATTCTGAACACTTTTACAGACTATACTAGACTTCCCAGTGCTTCGATGCTTCACGTCAATCATAATATGTTCTTTGACGCGGGTTTTCATTATATTTTGTAAGAGACTACATTGAGATACTGGATTGTATACTCCTGAAACTTGTAAATCTCTCTATATACCTGACAAATGTCACTGTGCTGTATCATTACAAGACACCAATAAAAAAAATTGTTGAATTCTACCCCGATCTACTTAGTCTATAAATGCGGTAAAAGTTCTTTGACCTATAAAAACCTTGAACACAAATTTTTGAATAAATTCCATTACTATGTTAATAAAAATACCGAAAATGCTGCAAACCAGTATAGTTGCACAACATGTTAATAGATTCGAGAATTTGATGAATTTTAGCTATTGATAATGAAACGCCATTTGTAAAGCATTTGATTGTTTGGAATTGAATAATTATGTAAAATCGATTTATACGTGCTTATATCGGAAGTGTAGCGAGCATTGACCGTGCTTTATTAATAGGATGATCTCGTTTCGCCTTTTAAAAATAATGTGTCCGTTGAATTTTTTACAACTAACCTAATGTGACGAATAAAAATTATCTAAAAATTTTCAATGTCAAGGATATGAGATCATTTTTATACGAGTATATGAAATTTTACAAAACAGAAACTGTATTATATTACAGGCTAGCGTTTAGGAAACTTATTAAAACTCTGCCTAAATTATTAATTATTTTAATGATATTTATCGACATCGTCTTCTTTACCTTCGTTATAACTCATCACAAGCTATTGCTGAATATAAACCAATCTGCCACATTGACTTTTCATCTTTTTCCTACATGTTTTATCAGATAATCACTCCATTCATAAGGTCATCGGGGCGCGCCTTACCTTCCGTTTACAAGTAACTGGTCTATCATTAGAGATCCTCCTATCAGTTATTGGTCCTTCGAACTGGATGGCCGCCTTAATTCCATTTCAAACTACCGATCCTGCTTGTGTACTAATTCTGATCCTTGGTAGAAGGATATCTTCGGATATCTGAAATGTGGTTTCTATCACGCAGAGAAATTAAGATTATGGTCTCCGTTGATCGATTTGTAATAAAATTGAAGTAACTTATTTTCCACATAATGAAGAATAATATCGCGTGGAAGAGCCACACTGCAGCTATATTATGGTTGTAGCCCGATCTCGATCGACTCAACCGAGCAAGGACCATACTATCATAGAATACCGGCGTTAAATAGCAGCTTCACGCTGCTGTGTTTCGTATAGTGATGTAGAGAACCGAAGACTCTTCGTATTGGAAACAAGCCATTTCATTTTAGCCACTGGGGTGACAACGTATCGGTATTTTGATTCTTAGTCGTGGATAGATGTAGATGTCTATGGGCCATAACACCCACATAGCATCAGGTGGATTGTGTGCTCGTTTGTCGCCCTTATTGTATACTATCTGGTACCCGGCGAAATAATTGTGGAAACATGTAGAACGATATTTTTGGTTTGGTAGAGTTTGGAAGAGTTCCGTTGTTTAATTAAGAATGACAATATATTAATTGAAGTTGAATGATATAATTTTGAAATAAATTTGTCAGTACGCAATGCGAGCCATCTACTGTAAGTTAATAGTACTATGCCTATAACCTTCGCACAAGTACAAGCAATATGTTGACAAAGTTTTACTGCAACCTAATGAACGGTATAGTAGTACATATGCAGCAGCGCGCTGATAAAACGGGCTGTTGTGGTCCATACACCACAGCAGAAAACAAAGAAGGTTACCGATGGATTGTCACATTTGAGGACCAAGATGGAATGCCTCACAACTTATCGTTATACTAACTTTTTATACCCTTTAGACTTTCTATATCTTTCAGGAACACAGTAGTTCAAGCACCACCATTTGGCGACTGAATTACGCAAGAGAGAGGCCTATGTTCAGACAGTGGTATAGCTGATCGACATTACTCGTAAGCATCTCAAACGGCAAGCAGCAATACTGGCAATACGCACTGGCTGTGCTATTTAGGGTTTCTATTCGGTCAACAAAACCCAATTTTGCTACAGTAAGATTGTACAGCTAGCTTATATCGCGGGTGTTCAATGAGGCAATTGCTGAGTAAGTAGTAAGTGGATTACAAATAGTTACTTGACGTAATTTTCATACACAAGTCATATACTTAGAGTAGGAAATTACAAAAATTCGATTGCTAATATTTGAATAGCCCTTAGTTGTTTAAAATTAGTGTGCACAATGATGTCTGAAACGATTAGTTTAGTGAAAGTATGTTGGGGATGATTTTTTAATAGATAATAAATTAAAAAGTAAAAGAGGCAGATAAACTCACGTAATTAGCGTTACCTCATCTATTAGACAATGAATCACTGAAAAAGTTGACTTCCGAACGGACATGAAATGAGTTACGTGCTCAGTAGCGTGTGCGGTTTGTTAACACGCGATCATTGCACACGATGAAGTTTATTCAAGATATTTTTTTTATTTTAAATGAAGAGGAAGGGACTCTTTAATAAAATTATTATTTTTAATTTGGAAATTTTAGCACCTTCCTAAAATTTGAGTAGACGCTCCGTGGCCTTTGCTGTTGTCCGGGTTTGAATTTTAGATCAAAAAGAAGTAAAACTGTAGATTAAAGTTATTCCATAATTGATGGCTTTGTAATTTAACAGGTGGTAAGTTACAATCAATAAAAGTAATAGAATTTCTATTGAAATTTTAAATTTCTCTATTCTAAGTTGTTAGTTTCATGAGCAGTGGTAGCTTAGAAGTTAATCGTTCGCTGTAAAATTTAGTGCCAGTGGAACGTAGGTTCTATCCTCACCAGTACTAATGAATTTCTTAATATTTTAAGTACTGATTTACCACATCCCAAGAGAAAAATTATTTCGACGACGTGTGAAGTCCGCCAACGCGCGTTGGGGAAGCACGGTGGATAGTTCATTGTCCTAAAATCCTCTCAGAAATGATAGAGAGTGTCAGCCACATTCCGATAAGCGGAGTATTGAACTGATTCTAGATAGAGCGACGAAATGCCTGAAAAAGGTGTCTTACGACCGCGTTTTGTGGTATTCGGTCTACTTCAGCAAATAACTTGTAAAAAGCTGTGAGGTGTGTAAAAATATAAAGCTGATGATGAGGGAGTTTTATCGAATTGATTATCTTATATATCAAACAGAAAAAGACTATAAGTAGTTTAAAATATGTTTGTGTTCTCAGTTATAAGTAATTTAATAAAACGAGTGAAAAAATTAAGAATGTTGTACAACCGACTTAAATAATAAAAAAATAAGAACCTCATAAAAATAATAGAACTTGGTGTATTCAAAGTCAATTACATACGCACTATTACGTATAACTCAAAAACTGTTGATCACGAGAACCACCGGCTTTCAAATAAAAAAAGAATCACAGACACACATAAACAAACATACAGTCTACTGTAACTATTTTATAATCTTCAAGGTGAAATTGCGGAAAAGTAGATCGTTACTTGCATACATTTTATGTTACTGATACAATGAAATAGCCAACTGTAAATTATTTCGAGCTCTGACTTCTGAAGAAATCTTTTAGCTCAGTCAGATTTTATTATTTATTTATAAATAAGTTGCGAAAAATGATTTCCATGTACAAATTTAAATTTTAGTATAGTTCTCACATGAATTTCTTTATTTTAAGTAATCTTTATTTTTATTTAACATGGTAGAGCTATGCTGCAGCATTAACTGTATATTAGTAGCACGAATGGGTCGGCTCGATCGAGGAAGGACCACGCTCTCACAGATTACCACCGTAAAATAGCAGCTTGATGCTGCTGTGTTTCGTATGGTGAGTGTAGAGAACCGTAGAACCTCTTTACCGGAAAAGGGGCATTCCATCTTAGTTCTCACTGCTGACATCGCATCTGCATTTTGATTCGCAAGCCAGATGTAGATGTCTATGGACCACAGCAGCCCTATATTACTATCAGGTGGACTGTGTGCCCGTTTGTCACCATTATCCTATAAAAAATAAAAGAGATTCATCTGGATTTACGAGTCTTGTTTATTCAAAAATTTTGTTTTTAAAATAGATGGCTTCGAGTGCTACGCTAACGTGTCTCACGCTATGTCATATTATGGTCATACTCAATTACGTATTTAGCAAGGACAGTGTGAATTTGCATTTTTGTAACTACTCGTATATTATCGAGCACGTAGCATGCCAGAGTAGAGTACATGCTATTGATTCTGAGAACGGACTATATGTATTGCTTTATGAAATATAAACTAAATCTTTTCAAAGAACTCTCTACCGGCATCTGTACAAAGTTCCATGTGCTTCCAACTTTCGAAACATCTTCCAGGCCCGTTCGCTTCAGACAGCATTTTACGGCCTGTTAGAACGCTGCTAGCGCATCTTTCGGTAATGAAACTGTAATTCATTTCGGTTGATTTTTTAACTTTTGAAAAGACAGAAGTAATACGGTGCCAATTCAGGGCTGTAAGGAGGGTGACTCATCAGATTAATCTGCGTGCTGTCCAGAAAATCACTCGTTTTTATGGATGAATACGTGAACAGTTTTGGTAAGCATTTAGTATTATACCATTTGGTATTGATACCTAATTCGATTTTGTAAAGCAATTGACATTACATTATCTATCAAAGTAAAAAATTACGTTCAAAACCTGCCCTGTGTTTTTTGATCACACAGGGTATATGAGGTATAGTTTTTTTTTATATAAAACTGAAATGACAAATAAAGTTGCAGTCCACCTGATTATTTTAAAGATGACTACAGACACACTGTCACTTCTGAAGATTAAGATGGAATACTTCACACTGCGTAATTATATTATCTCTATAGTATCAGAATGGAACACAGAAGTGCCACTGTTATTTGGCGACAGAAATGGGTATATATGTAATTAAATACATGTATTAAATATAATCACTTTTATTGCAAAACGGGGTTTAATGATTGTATTGGATTTTATTTAAGAAGATTCTTTGTCACGCAAGAAATCTCTTAGCCGCGGCGCCACAATCTTTGCGAACAATGTAAGTTCATTTACATTTCAGTTCGCATATTTTTCACAAGACTTCTTTTTTGAAACTACATGATTTTGTAATGAAACGGATAGAATCTATCATACTTAATTTTATAATGTAACTACTTTGTTAAATAATTAAAAGAAACTGCACTTGCGAGTTAGACGTTAAAACACATAATACATACATACATAAACACTCACGCCTGACACCCAAGAGGGTAGGCAGAGAATACAGACTTCCATTTGGCATGATCCAGACACACCTCTCTCGCCCCCTCCACATTCATATATCTACGCATACATGCTCGCTTGTTAAGGGTACTCCTAATTTGGCCCGTTTTCAATATATCGCCAATTTGACGTCCCTTTCGGACTCTGCCATTCACTTCTGCAACATAAATTTAAATTTGCTTTGTCACTCGTTTCTCATTCATTCTTTCCACATGACCAAACCACCATAGCATTCCTTTCTTAATCCGGGTCACAACATCATCTTGCGAATCACACCCTTCTCTTTTCACACAATTTCTTACCCTGTCATTCAGATTCAGCCCTAAAATACTTCTTAACGAGTGCATTTCTACTGCGCTTATTCCACTCTCGTGCTTCTTCTGCCACACTCAACTTTCACTACCATACGTTAAAGTAGGGACTAACACAGCATTGTGAATTGCAATACGTGCCTTTTTTGACACATTCTGACTTTTCATAATAGAGTGTAGGGCCCCATTTACTCTATTTCTTGCGTTCTCTCGTCGTTCTACATTCTTATCATATCTCCCATCCTTGCTAAGTGGTCACAATAATGTTAAAATGCTTTGTGAAATAACTAGAGAAATCAGGAGAATAATAAGTTTTACCTTACATTTATTTGCTTTTATTGTGGCTAATTTCATTTAAAATACATTAAATAATTTAAAAAATATTTTAAATATCTGAATTAGAATAATAAATCACGGCAAATATTTCTTACATATATTGTTCAACTATGGATATATTGTTAATTGTTAGTTGAAAATAAAAAATACTTAAAAATTCGTTCCGTGAACAAAAAAGAAACATATTTTGAGTGTCAGCCAATTAGATACCTGTATTTTTTTCACAATTTTAGAAAACACAAAATTTATATTATAAGCAATAGAAAAAAGATCGAAATATAACCTTTGTGAACAGTATTAAAACAATTCAATTAACATTCAATACAAAAAAAACAATGGATCAGTTTGTTAAATATAATTTTTTGCTACCTTGTTAATTTTAGTTAATTTAAGTGATTCTTTTTCAAATGCATTAAAATTAATTTTATGGCGCATTTTATTGCATATATATGCAAAAAAGTATGCCTTATATGTTTTAGTTATAATTTGAATAAGCTTCTTTAAATGAAATTAAATGATTGTTACCTTATATTGTTTTGTTTTTGTTCATATAATAAATGTACAGTCCAGCTTTAAGTAACACTGGGAATATTTTATTGTCCTTATAATTTTATTCACAGAGGTTCGCTGTATTTTAATTTTACGAAAGTAAAACTAACACTCGTATTGTGTACTGACAAAGAAATATTCACAGCGTATTATCTAGTGTAGCCACAATGGAAACCTAGGAGTGTCCTCAATGCTACCATTTAAACATTTTGTTGGACTAGGAACAAGAGATTAGAAGACAAAACGTCGCGTTCGCGATCGTATCGGTTTTAAAATTCGAACGCGTGTTGCGCACGCGCCGGTTCTGTGGTTACTGGTTAATGTTTCCCGCCAAAACGCGCGGAGATAGTAACTGATTGCACAGATTCATTCACAACTGCATTTTTTTGCAACATAGTGTAATTAAAGGATGCTTGATAAATATTATATATATAATAATATACTTATAAATATAATAATATACTTAGAAATTATCTGGACTCGACCTTTTGGATTTGAGACTTTAAGCTATACCACAAAACAATTATTATTTACTTCAAGCCTTAAACTCGCCCTTAGTAAGAAACGTAACGTTTAAAGGTAACATTATGTTATGTTCATAGTCTTAAATGTGTTTTAATGTAATTATTAATTTTTGAAATTAATTGCGGACGATAAAACTGAAGCGTGATAAATTTTAAAACATTGATAACTGACTAGGCTGCGAATAAAAATATTGTGAGGAAAGGCACAACTCATCAGCATAAAAGAAATTAAAAAAATCGTTTATGGTAGCAACTCGTAATTTAAAGGAACTAAAATATTTATGGTAGTGACATAGGTAATAACTATTAAATATAATAGCATTTACAATCGGACTATCATTATGGTTTTTTTTCATAACGTACAAATAGATATTTCAAATGATAGAAAATGGAATGATAGAAAGATAATTTTTTTTATAGGATAGGGTGACAAACGAGCACACATTCCACCTGATGGTAAGTGGTTGCTGTGGCCCATAGTCAT
>DWHP01003863.1:0-13023 GCA_018247895.1 Parnassius honrathi
CTCATAGTTCGAAAGAAGGGCAATCCGACGAAGCTGGAGAGAGATCTGGCGCAGAAGAAATGGTTTTACGAGCTTTCCAAGGTACGGGGGTGAAACACCGCCAACTTCCTGGCTCCGGGTTGTTATTAAGAATTTCTTTACAGGCAAACCCGATCCGATCCGGAATTCGAACCCACGATTTCGTCAGTCGCGTTAACGATCAACTAGGTAGTCAGAGGCTATTCACGTACTTTCTGTGTTCGGTAAGGCCAATGAAATGGAAACGTTGACGGCATTTAACGTCGAAAGTAATTAGTTTGTATAATATTATCGAAAGTTGCATTCTTGGTTGAAATTAACTAATAAAGAAGGTTTCATTTTTACAGGAATTACATTAACTGTTCCTTAATTCGCTAGCGTATAACTCAACTTTTGTACTGAAATCGTCGCTTTACTGGGCGTAATCACGCGACCCTGGAGGCATTGTAATTTGCATAAAATATTGATGTAGATTATGTTGATGCGCTCATAACTTCGAATCAAGGTCACGTTTACGATGGCGTGAAGTAATTGATACTGCAGGGTAATTTACAGTAATATTTTAGTAGCGCAATAAGTGAACAATGAATAATAATCACTAACAAAACAACTTTAACGTTTAATATTTGTAAAGATTTATTTTAAAATA
This sequence comes from Parnassius honrathi, assembly GCA_018247895.1. Taxonomy (NCBI): domain Eukaryota; kingdom Metazoa; phylum Arthropoda; class Insecta; order Lepidoptera; family Papilionidae; genus Parnassius; species Parnassius honrathi. Next base: position 668 of record DWHP01003863.1, read on the forward strand.
TCTGATACATCTTTTCAGACATCGAATGTCCAAGTAGATAAATATTGTTATTATAATATGTCGTAGATATATAACAAAACTTGGCAGCCCGAATAATGTTCCTCGAAACCTCAAACAAATTTACTTTTGTTACCAATAAAATAATTCAAAATAATTTATATCCATTTCAACCTATAAATGTCAACTGCTGAGCATAGACCAATAAATTACCTAGTGGTTTGCTATAGCTTTAAAGCTTGCGTTTTTTTTTATTAGAGTGGGAATGACAAACGATCACGTAATAAGATTTAGATTACGAATCAAATTTCAAATGCGTTGTCATCCCTTAGAACTAAAATGGAATGCCTCCTTTCCACTAAAAAAATCTCCAGTTCTCTACACTCATCACACGAATTCTATATAGATGACACGCCGTCATTTGGCGTATCGCATACGAGAACTTCGGGCCGTATAGGGCAATCGAGTCTCTAACGCAACATGGCCAAAGATTTAATTAAAGATGGCGGCTAACCATCTTGCTTACGTCAAACGTAAAATACCACAAACCGCATCGGACATCAGCATCTAAGGTGCGAGACGTCTGGCATTCGATAGTCAATCTAATGCTCAGAAATCTAAATAATTCTGTGATCTAATGTAACGATTACCACAAATCCTTTTTAGAACGGGAGAGGCTCATATCCACCAGTAGACTGTTAAGAATCATCAGCCATAGAGAAGAAAAGTTATGCTCATATTTTTGATGTTCTTGATTGTTTTGATAATATATTTTAAATGTTTTTGTATTTCATAAAAAAGTGCAATTTTTTTTAAAGATTAAATATAGCCTTTATGACTCCTGGCATTGCTCTTAATCCATCCGCAAGGTTTCAAACCAAGTGGTTATTCCATTTAAAAAAATTAAAAAAATTGTTATTTATATCACATTGGTATATAAATAACTTCCTAAACTTATTTTTGGAAGAGAGGGCAAAACGAGCATACGGCTCACCTGATGTTAAGAGACTACCGCCACCCACGATCACCAGGCACCAGGGGAATTGCAGATGCGTTGCCGGCCTTTTAGAAAGGAGTAAGCTCTTTTCGTGAAGGTCCTGAGGTCGTATAGGTCTGGGAAAATCACCGGTGGTAAACTATTCCACAGAGAGGTCGTACGCGGAAGAAAACCCCTTATGAAACGTACACTGGTGGATCGCCAAGTACCCAGACGGTGTGGATGGTATCGGGACGTTTGCCACGTAGTGCGTTCACGAAATTTGGCGGCTGGGATTAATCCGAACAATTCCTCAGAAACTCTATAAAAGGCAATTATTTTGATATTACAAACAGAGAGTTCATATTTTAAAGTTTAGATTACTTATATTAAAATTGTAACAAACTTAAAAAATTAGGCTAAACAACGTCTGTCCGGTATTGAAATATCTGAAGAGCGTAAGGAAAAATGTAATTTGTTGTCCATTTACGTTCGCCAGCGGGCCACTTTATGTCCTTTAGTGTCCAATGAATAGAATTTCTGCGGTTCGTGTATTGAGAAATGAACATATTAAATAAATACATAGATTTTTACTTACAACTTCAGAAGCATTTCCATCATTTTATATCAACTTTTTTTATTTCTCCTTAATTTAATTTATGTAGTACGTTTATATTATGACAGAGATGAAGTATACGAGTATCGTTATATTTTTATCTTTTATACGTTAAAATTATATATAAACAAATTAAAAATTAACATTGTAGTAAAATGTTTAATTCATTCATGTTACAAATGATTAATATCCTTCAGGATTCGGTCGCGGTTTCTTCAAAGTTGTTGCTCGTCGTCGGTTTGAGTATTTTACGTTTGACGCTAACAAGATGGTCTTAACATCATCTCTCGGAAACTATAAGAATTGACATTTTCCATCGTAATCTTTTACCATACGTATGAAATGAATTAATTATCTTTTTTGCACATTAAATCGACTATTCTGATTTTTGGAATTTCATGTGAGAGATTGCCTCAATTAGGCGACCGTGCCGCACCCGTATTTTAGGTCATCAGTTCTCTCTCCCAGATGACAAAAATCCCGTTAAGATGAAATGAGAGGTTGGATTATCTTACGTCACATACATTATTTATCAATTAGACAAAACAGTATAACAATCGGCGTGTTAACGATCCCCTGGAACGATCCCCTTAGATGAAATAATAAAGTGATAAGATCTATAAGTAGAGCCACAGATGTAGGTAGGCACTATGCTTTGTAGAATTGAAGCCTTTGTTCAGTAGTCAATCCATGATGTATTCTTACTATAGAAATAGGGTGACACGTTCGTCACGCTAATTCAGTAGCCACAGTATCCTTTATGGTAGAATCTAATAGAATAGATTGATTTTTATTCAATGTAGATTGTTATAAGATTAATAGATTGTTATAATTGTGGCGTGTTTGTAACAGGTTGTGCTCAAGGATCGATAGAGAATCATAATTTTACAGTTTTATATCGACGGTGTTTGAACCGAATGAAACCGAAATGCGGTAGTTAGCGAAAGGAGTATGTTAGGGCTGAATCTGAACGACGGGTGAGAAATTATGTGATACGAGAAGAGTGTGGTTTGCAAGATATTGTTGTGACCAGGATTAAGAAAGGAATGCTTCGGTGATTTGGTCATGTGGAAAGAATAAATGAGGAATGAGTGAAAAAGAAAATTTAGACATGGATAACCATTTTTAAAATATTTGTCAGTCTGTGTGTCCATCTGTTTCTGTCTATATTTCTGTCTGTGCTCGTCCTCGTAATAACCGAACGATTAAAAGGAGATTTAAAATTGAGAGGGATTGAGAACTTGCCAAGTTTTCTTCTTTTTTCCTTATTTCGATTGTCACTTTATTCTTAAAAAAAAAGAGTCCATCTGCCTCGGGTATACAGGCAAATAGTTTCAATCTTCGTATATATGACCGTATATCCACGAATCGTTCCTAACTTAAAAGGCCACCCATTCGTCAACGACGAAATACGCGCGCACTTACAAACCTACATTCCATTTTGAAGTCTCCTACTTTCCCTCATACTTAACTGCCCACTTTCAATACTTTGCTCCAGCCATGACAGGACCCTGCGTTCTTCGAATTACCTTTTACTTAAATTTCCATCTCATGGATCTGGCTTTTTGTATTTATCCTTCACTGTACTGGCTGTGGTCCACTGGAAAGCACTTGAAATACACTCCTCTTGAAATAAGAGCGGCTAACATTCGTTATACATTAAAGAAGAAAGTTCGGGAACATTATTCGTATAAAGTGGTAGAATTATATCATTGATATATATTTAATATAATTTATTTATTTTTTGTATATATAATTTATATTTAATATGATATTATTTATACTTAGTACTATTTATAAGCGTATTGGGGCAGCGCGGCGGACACTTCCTTGCCCTAAAACCTTCTCAGAAATGAGGAGAGGCCTGTGCTCAGCAGTGGGACGTATATAGGCTGTAACATTTACTATTTATAAGTGGTAGAGCCACGCTACGAATGGATCCGCTCGACCGGGGAAGGACCATGCTCTCACAAAATACCATCGTAAAATAGCAGCATAATGCTGCTGCGTTTCATATAAGGAGTGTAGAGAATCGGAGACCCTTTTTACTGGAAACGAGACGTTGCATCTTAGTCCTTTTGAATTAAAATTCAGATTCGTTTTCGCCTCTGGTGAAAACGCATCTGAACTTTAATTAAACATTTAATCGAGGATTGATGTAGATGTCTATGGATGACAGCATCTACATACTATCAGGTTAACTGTGCGGTCGTTTGTCACTCTTATTCATAAAAAAAACTTTTCCATATTTCTTAACGATGCTTGACATAGCGCTGATAATTTTGAACTCGGAAATTATTACTGAACCACTGATCTGATGCTTTGAGTGCACTTAACCTTTATAACAGCTGAAGTATCGCTAAATATGACCTCATAAATAAAAAATGAAATACACCTATCCTCGATTAAGAGTCAAATTGCTTATAGCTGTAGTAATTGTTAATAGCTGTAGTATATCTATATCACGTAAAGGGCGTAAATATTACTATAAGATTATGTAATTATAAGAGTTTAATACTGCTTAAAAATAAGTTACTATTAATATTGAAGTTAAGATCTAAGACTTTTCGTATGATTTACTCTCATAATATTTAAATTGTACATGGTAGTTTGTCACAAGTTGCGTGATAGCATACAATAAAGTAGCGCTTCAAACGTATCTCGACGCAGGCCGGTACGGCTTGTGAAACGGTTCTGAAATACCGACAACTAAGCCAAAAGTACCTGTTATAGATACGAATTCGTCCTATCATTTTTAAAATTTACATGGCAATTTCAAATTTAATTTTTATGACTGGGAAGTAAAGTGTTGACCTTTCTAACATTAATTTTATAGTTATACGAAAAAATTGAAGTGGCCCAGGTATAATCTAGAAGCATGATATATTAATCTATATTAATTAAATATTACTTTTTGTGCAACATATTATGCTATATATTAATCACAAAGCAAATGAATTTCTAAATATGTAAAGTTTTGCGAGGATCTTAACGTCTTAAATATACAGACAGATAACACGAATTAATTGTAAAAGAATTGGTAAAATGATAATTAAACTTCAATTGGCGTCCTTATTACATAATGTGTCATTTATTTCTTAAATTGTTTAAATTGAAAACAACGAATCAATGTGGAATAGGACAATGGAACCCAAGGGGTCAGGAGCTAACTGACTTCCTGGATAAAGAGGGACACTTTATGATAAACTCTGTCTTCCAGAAGCAGCGCCACAGGACGTGGACCTGGTCGAGCCCCGATGGTCCGACAAAAAATGAGATTGACTTCATTATGTCGACCAAACGCCTGGTGTTCAGTGATGTCTCAGTGATCGCGAGCGTGAAAACTGGCAGTAATCACCGAATTGTTAGAGGCACACTGACCCTAAACATTAAGTTGGAGAGATCTCGTCTAATGAAGTCAACACTTCGTCCCCTCGTGCACTGATTCAGGGTCCCGAAAACTTTCAACTCAAATTACAAAACCGTTTTCTGTGCCTAGAAGACCGCATTACAGTGGACGATATGAATGACAAGCCCGTGGAAACTGTCCATCCGGTCGGAGCTAAGTTCTGCAAGACCCGCCGCAGAAAAACACAAAAGCTCTCCGAACACACTCTTAATCTCATGGCTGTTAGACGGGAGATGAGGCTGCAATTGTTAACGGATTTGACAGCATACAGGCAACTGAACAGACAGATCTCCACATACATGTAGCGAGAAGTACGCAACTTCAATACAGCTCGTAATAAAGAAGCTATTGAGCGGAACCAGGCCTCCAAAGTCCTTGCCAGAGATATGCCTGCCAGAAAAAGCTTACTGTCAATGCTGAAGATCGAGAGTGACAGCATCGTTTCCGGGACACCTGAGATTTTGAGTGAGATTGAAAGGTTCTATGGGCAGCTGTACACGTCATCGATGGAGCCACACGCAAGTGTGAGTAACGATCCAAGAGCAAGTCTTATCCAACACTATTCCGATGATATCTCGAACATCATTCTGAACGAAATTAGAATGGCTCTCCAGCATTTTAAAAATGGCATGTTCCCTGGCGAGGATTAAATTACAGCGCAGCTTCTGAAGGCGGGCGGAAAATCGGTACTTGAAGTCCTTCAGAAGGTTTATAATTACGTCTTCCATAGTGGCACTACACCCGAGGCGTGGAGCAGAGGTGAGATGATGTTGTTCTTTTAGAAAGGTGGAAAACCGGTACTCAAAGTCCTTCAGAAGCTCTTCAATTTCGTCCTCTATGTTGGCACTACCTTGGAGGCGTTGAGCAAAAGTGTAGTGGTCTTGTTCTTCAAGAATGGTAATTACGCTCTCTTGAAGAACTATAGACCGATATTCTTTCTGAGCCGCGTCTACGTGCTGTTTTCGAGAGTCATTACGAATCGTCTCGCAAACAGACTCGACGATTCCCTCCCGAACAAGCCGGTTTCAAAGGCTTGAAAAGGCTTTAGCACCATATACCACATACATACTCTTTGGCAAATGGTACAAAAGACCAAAGAATACAAACCGCCACTTTGCCTGGCGTATGTTGACTACAAGAAAGCCTTTGATTCCATCGAATTTGAGCGGTGCTACAGTCTCTTCAGCGGTGCCAAGTTGACTCTCAGTATATCGAAATGCTGAAGTGTTTGCACAGTACGGCTATGTTGGCTATCCGAGTACAGAACTGGTGTACGAAACCTATCCAATTGCAGAAAAGTTGTAAGACAGGGTGACGTTATATCCCCGAAACTCTTCAATGCTGCATTGGAAGACGTTTTCAAGTTACTGGTCTGGAAAGGATACGGTGTCAACATCAATGGCAAATATATCACTCACCTTCGATTTGCCAAGAATGTAGTCCTTATGGCAGAATCGCTGGAGGTCCTCCAGCACTATGCTCAATGAGCTCAATGGTGCCTCCCAACGGATAGGTTTTAAAACGAACATGGACAAAATAAGCCTACAACTTCAAGATTACAACTGCTCGGGGCAAACGGAGTAACAAGACCAAGGCCACCCTGCCACTCTATCCGTGAATTTCTCCAATATCGGGGCACTTCACTCTAACCTTAACACCGTTCACTACCATGTCGAGACGGCGAGGCCGGCTCTGCTCTTTCTGACCGAGACGCAGGTGTCCTCTCCGCCTGATTTCTCGTATCTCTCCTACCCGGGGTACAAACTGGAACACTCGTCTGTGCATGGGGCTGGAGTTGCGCGTGCGCGCGCGCGCGCGTTTGTGTGTGTGTGTGTGTGTGTGTGCGTGTGTGTGTGTGTGAACAAAACATCACATAATTTTGTAACGGAGTGTGCGATCGAAAAGCGGTTTACGGAGTGTCTGAAAGGGCCTCGCTCAACTTTAAATTTTCTTTGAATTTAGATTGTATCGACAAGGTAGACTCCTTAGAAACCTTAAAAAATCGAGTTTTTTTTTTTAATTTTCAAAAAGTGGTTTTAATATCTGTAGTTTGTGAGATATTGGTAGATAAAAAAAAATTGTCTTATCAATTTTTCGGTAACAAATGTTTTATTAAGTATCGCAAACACGACAAAATCAAAAATGCTCGAAAAAGTTCGAACAGCTCAAAATTGTATTTTTTCTTATTCTCATATATGCTGGTTTCTTCACAATGTATTCCTTCACCGCCGAGCACGTGGTAAATCAGGAAATTTCAGTTAACAATATCATTGGCGCCGGCGACGATCGAACCCGGGTGGCTCGCGGAATGTGAAATTTACAGCGAGCGCTGTAAATTTCACATTCCGCGAACTAACTAGAACTAAGCAACCACGGCTCGTTGTGCCATTTCAAATTCGTTTTTAAAAGAAATTTCTTTCAAACCTCCAGGAATATTATTGCACACTTTCATTCACGTAAGATGGCAGTTTTCCCGATGTAAAGCGGGATTACATTTGGGTTATTTTAATTTTTCTGCATCTTAAACATTATTTTTGTTTTGGTTTCAAAGTAACCTATATATAATGGTGTTTTATTTTCTTATTAACGTACCTTTACTGTTATAATCTATTGCATGTCCAGAGTGCTCCCCCCATAGATTGTCTTACAGGGGGTTTATTTGCTATATTTTCAAGCCGGTTGGCTAACACAGTACTTCATTTTTGTTTTTGTCATTAGATACCGTGTAGTGGCGGAGTAAGTATATCTACTACCCCATATCATCCCGTGGTTGTTGGAAGAGGCGACAGAGGGAAACAAATCAAAAGACGGGCATCAGCGTCTTCCCAATAACGACTAAAAGTAAAAAATAAAGATAAATTCTAAAATTCACTTCACAATGGAGTTAGAGGCAAATAATTCTTTAGCGTTGCTAAATATGTTAGTACTTCGAGATCCTGATAACACCTTGAGCCACACTGTGTATAGTAAAAAAACACATGCAGATAGATATTTAAATAGTGATTCTCACCACTATCCTTCACAATTAGCTACCGTGGGTAAGTCTTTATTTCAGAGAGCACGAGGATCTGTGACAGTAAATACCTGGCCACCGAGCTCCAACACTTCAAGCAAGTACTGCATGCCAACAAGCTTTGGGTTTCGCGCCTACGTCATAATGAACGAGTTAAGCCAGACACAGTCGAGCGTGTGCCTGTTGTAATGCCATATATCAGAGGTGTCACTGACAAGATTGGCTAAATCTTGAAGCGTTTCCGAACACGATCAGTCAGTTTTTACCATCAGTTAAGTGTAATGTTCATCTGCAAGATCCAGTCGTGTACAAACTTGATTGTGAATGTAGTCTCTCTTACATAGGACATATTAAATGGTCAATAAAAACTTAAACTAAATTGATTCTCCAGGAAGTCTGCAGTCTTTGAACACTTACAGGCCTGCCCCCGTCTTTACATCAGATATGGTAGACCACTATTACTCGCTAAAGAATACCGATTCCTTCCAAAGATGATTAGCGAGGCTATTGAAATAAAAAAAAAACATCCTAAATTCAATAGAGAAGATGACTGGGTGCTACCATCTGCTTGGGATTCTGTAATAAATAAAATTAAATCCCAACTCAAGCATACAACTACAAGACATCAAGAGACGATAAGTTCATACTGCTTAGATAGGAACAAAAGTATTTAAAAAATACTAGTTTTTACGGATTTTATCGCGTATATTTAACTTTTTTAAATACCCGACGTTTCGAGCACTTTACAGCACCCCATGGTCACGGGGTGACACGAACGAACGAATGAATGGACTTTTATTTCCAAACTGCATTGACGTCATTTTTTGAGGTTAAAAGCTGATTAGTTTTTGAAATCGATCGGTAAAGCCGTTTAAAAGTTATTCCAAAAAACAGTTTTTCGATATTTTTGTTCTTGAGATTTCTGAAAATCTACTCGTCCGAGCCAGTTCTCATTATAACCAAATCTATTCCACATTGACATGTTTAGAACGCAGTAAACCGCATCTCAATCACAGAATACGGGCGTAAAATTGCAGCTTAATACTTCTGTGTTTAGTAGAGATGCAGAGAACCTTTTTTACTGGAAACGAGGCATCCCATCTTAGTCCTCGGGGGTGACAACGCATCTGCGTTTTGATTCTTAATCGAGGCTATAAGCAGATGTCTATAGGCCACGGCATCCACTTAACATCAGATGGACTGTTTGCTCGTTTGTCACCCTTATTCTATAAAAAATAAAGCGGCTCGGTCCTGAATTCAATCCCCTAGTTTATATATCTGGTTTTCTGAGGAATAATAATTTTGAAGACACTGAATTTCGCTAACATACTGAAGCAGTACGGGGGACTAATTGTTGCATAAACACTGAATAACGTGAAAAGGTCTGGGCCCAGAAGTAGAACGTAACTTTTTTTAATATAATAACACTATTAGGTATTTTCGAGTACTAAATATTTAAGGATTTAATTAAAAGGTCTTGATTATTTTAATATTCATTTTATAGCATGTTAAGTTCATTTTTCTAAATTACTAACTTAACATTTATCTTATAACTGATCTAATTAATTGGTTAGTATCTGTTCTAATAATGCTATTCAAAATCGTGTAACAGGCATCGACTTAAAGTTTAAATTAAAGCAAAACCACTTAATAATGCGTAATGAAATTTTAATTAAGTTTGCAGGTAAAACATTAATTAATCACGGGTATGGTTACATGAATTAAATTTGGTTAGAAATTGTTAAAACAGGAGTCATTTACCTCGTAGTCGTGTACCCGAGTACACAGAGTACCTTAGAGTAATAGGTAGGAAGCGCACTAATTAGAGGTTAACTTTGCTTGCCGCGTTTTGTATTTTACCTAATTATCCTTTTGCTAACGACGCAGAAAGTCACCTATAGCTGGGTGGAGAGAACACGTATACTATTAATTATAAAATTTGCTGATTTTAAAATACAAATTTTTCGTTATAAAAATATAAATGCGTTTTTCTAGCAGATAAAATTTACAATGAACTAATCTGAAGACACTGCCATAAGCACATGTTCATATGCTTAAATATCAATTGCTTGATCTGTTATAGAAGTAGTCATTGCCGGGTTTGTGTGTCAAGTGTTATATAATATATAAAAAAATAATAGGCAAAAAGATAATTAGACGAAGTAATCACCAACATTATAAATTTAAGAAAATACTCTTAAAATTTTTTAGCTGCAGCATAAAACTACTAATCCGCTCTCAATGATAGCTCCGGTTTTCATTCCGGTCCATACCGAGGAAACTTAGGCGGCTGAATGCACTGTCGCTCTTGACCGCTTCCTAGACTCATTCCTCACAATATATAAAAGGTTACATATGTATATTGTATGCCAGTACTTCGATTCATAAAGGACTATTTTATCTAATTTAATCTATTTCATTACTTCACAATTTCATCACTACAGTATCTCAAAATCTAACAGTGAAAATATTAATCTAAAATAAATATGGTTACTATTTTCCACGGCTTCTTGCTGAGGAGCTGTGGTTGCGCAGATGATTAGCGCTCGTTGAAGATTTCACAGTACGCGATCAACCCAGATTCGATCCACGCCGGTACCTACGAAATTATTAATTGCAATTTTAAGTGCTGATTTACCACCTGCTCGGCAGTGAAGGAAAGAATCGTGAGGAAACCTGCATGTCTGAGAAATTAGAAAAAAATATTTAGAAGAAGTGAGGTTCACCAACACGCAACGGGGTAGCACGTCGGACGTTTCCTTGCCCTAAAACCCTCTTAAAAATGAGGTGAGGCCTGTGCCCAGCAGAGGGAGATATATTGGTTGTAACTTTATTTATCATAAATTATTAATCTCCTGTTATATACATCTTGTTTTTATATCACATAGCTTTCAAAAGTTAATAGTAGATGTTAACAGTGTTCAAAAATGAGAAATTTCTTTAATCAAAGCGTAGTTTTTTAAAATGTTTGATCACTAATTTCTCTGAAAGGCTTGAATCGATTTAGATTATTCTTTTATAACAAATAGGTTCTAAAGGTGTTCCTATATAAATTTGAAGAAAATATTTCATCTCTGATGGTGGGAAAAAGGGAATGAAAATTGTAATGTACCAATTCAAACGACATTCTGGATGTCTATTATATTTTACTTGTGATAGTAATACTTAGTGTACCACTGGTAAGAATACTTGAATATACTTTATACCTGGTAAAGCCATGCTGAAGTTATATTAGTAGTATATTTGTAGCACGAATGGGTCAGCACAACCGGGAAAGGACCACGCTCCCACAGAATACCAGCGTAAAATGGTAGCTTAATGATGATGTGTTTCGTATGGTGAGTATTGAGAACCGGAGACCCTTTTTACTGGAAACGAGCGATTCCATTTAAGTCCTCACGGGTGACAACGCATCTGAATTTTGATTCTTAATCGAGGTTAAATGTAGATGCCTATGGGCCACAGCAACCACTTACCATCAGGTGGACTGTGTGCTCGTTTGTCACTCAATCATATAAAAAATACTAGCATCTGAAATGGAAGCTTAATATTTCTACATTAAAGTTTTCTTGTTTATCGTGTGGGCAGTTTATATACGTAAATTTCACGAGGACAAACATCTAGATCTGGAACAATTACTTTTAGGCCGTACAAACATTTGTTCTGATTCGAACCTGTTTCCCCAAGGCGCTGGAATTCATTGAGAAGCCATACGTCGCGGAACCGTTAAATATTAGAAAGATGTTATTACTTTCTTATAACTTTGTTATTAATTTCTGCCCATAGCCTGTTTCATTTCTGTCTGTCACCCTCGATACACACGGGCTGATAATGGGATAGTGAACTCTATTACACTCCCGCCACGATACGGCATATATTCGTCCAGTCCTATATCCAGACGGGCGCTTGATCAACTTTCACCCGTGTTGGACTGCCATACTATCAGACTACAAGATTGAGGGAATAGTGAATGCATGTGTACACGCGCATACACTTGGGCACTATCCAATCCTGCGCAGAGAGCTAGCTCGATTGTTACCGGCTGCCATGACTGAAATTCAGTCTGAAGGATATTATTATTGTTTAATCAAATGTTACTAGAGATAAAAACCTAAAACACCTATCATAGGAATTTTGATAATTTAAAAATACTAATTGACTTAGGTTATCATCAGATCTTCTTGTAAATTTCAATTCACTGTTAAAGTTATTTCTGTCAATACAAATAAAGTAAGCAAAACTTAACTAACCTTGTTACCACCCATATTTTACTACGTACATTAAACAGAAAAATTAAACTTTAAAAAGTTTACGACGCTATGAGGTACACGACGTAGTATACGGA
>DWHP01003864.1:0-13023 GCA_018247895.1 Parnassius honrathi
GTATTGTAGTATAGAATTTAAAGAGATATTTATACTTTATTGCAATAGTAATTATTTTACATTCGATTTACTTTTAGCAATATTGGTAAAGAAGAAAAAATTATAAATGTTGCTATTTTATTTTACATATAAAATAGACAAGATGTTTGAAAGATTTAACAAATGTTTAAAATTATCGGTTGATAATGTATACAAATCTCAGAAGTCCCGGGTTCAAGTAGAATATAGATTTTCTTTTAGATATTGTAGGAATTAAAATTTTCAATTTTAACTCTTGAATGTTAATTTTAGCCATACTCTGACTCACAAGGTACAGAAAATTTTAAGAATGCGTCAAAAAGTATGTATCTTATAAAAGAATGGTCAGGACTTATCACGTTAGACGGGGTTGCTGTTATTGAGCAAAATCGATACTTCTGTGTCTTACACACACACACACTCTAAATCAATAATATGAGTATAACTATATCATTGATTTAAAGGTGAAGGACACAGTTTATTTACTGGTCCCTTAAGGAATCCATTAGTAGTGCGTAGGGTGACCACGCGCAATACACCGTCTATGAATGTAGTTTTATGATATTGTATATTATTGAGACAATTTTGGGTCCCGGTGGCACGCACAACATTTTATTGCAACTGTCCCTATTGAAAAAAATACTCGGAACAATTACCCGGTTGATTAACTTCAAGCACTTTAACATAACTTTGTAAAAAAATGAACAAATCAGAAAGGGTACGAATTTGTTCCCCATTTTGCATCTCAAAATAGTTACGCATATCGCACAGCGCAGCTAAATTAAAAAAAAAACTCACCTAGGTTCTTAATTTTAATAACTTAAGAACAATAACGATTTAATTCAACATATTGGCTAATTTACGTAAATTGGCATAATTACCTACAAGACTTCAAATAAATAAAGCTACAAATTTTATTTAAGTACGTTGCGGCCAAAATTCGTTTATTTTTGAGCCGCTCGATAACAACGTCAAAAACAATTTGGAAGTTATTAGAGGCTACAGGCACTCCTTTCGCGATTGACAACGCTGAACCTGGGAGATACGTTAACAAATAATGAAACTTTTCGATTGACGTTATATTATTGTTTTCATGTACAAGTGTGGAAAATAGTTCGAAGCTCGTTTAAGTATCGAAGAAATTTTGCCAATGTTCAAAGTATCCGTGAAATTTCGGTAATTTGAGTTTTGGTAAACGTGCTTGCGCGAATGACTATATACGATGGTATAAAAATTCGGAAGTCAAACTCAGATCCTGGTCGCATTGCGGGTCGACCTGAGTGTGACCTCCGCTTAAAGCAGTCCTGGCGGCATCGACGGTTTAGTACATGTCGTTAAACGCAATCACGGGCTTCTTATCAATAATATCGTCCGGATTTAATTTCAACTTTTAATATTTCTATTATTATTATTATATTCTTTAAGCACTAGATCAATACGCTTAAACCTAGCCTCGAATTGAGACGCAGAAGTTGTATCCGTTTGGATATTCTTCGACAAGTAAAGTAAAGTTACAGCCTATATACGGCCCACTGCTGGGCACAGGCCTCCCCTCATTTCTGAGAGGGTTTTAGGGCAAGGAAGTGTCCGCCGCACTGTACCAATGCGTGTTGGCGAATTTCACATTTATTCGAAAATATTTTTTTTATTCCTCAGACATGCAGGTCCTCACGATGTTTTCCTATTGTTTAGCCGAGGACGTGGTAAATCAGCAATTAAAGTTGCAATAAACAATTTCATTGGTGCTGGCGGGGACGAACCCGGGTTACTCGCGTTCTGTTATATTTACAGTGAGCGTGAACCATCCGAGCTAGCACGGCCGGGAATATGTATCGAAGCATATTTCTTATGTGGACTGTATTAATGATACAGTAATAAAATTTCTTTTACAAAATATGAGCTTTGGTTGAGAATCAGACCCAATATCGCAGACGCAATGTCTAAATAACCGAAGCAAAATTAACCCCTAAAGAATAACGAATTTTTATTTCTTTTGTTTAATAAGGCTTACGAACTAAATACATAAAAGGAACTTATGGTATCACACTTTTCGGAGAAATACATTATACATATGCATTTAAATTAAAGGTATGCACAACATTCATATTATAATAAAGAAATTATTTTACAGATTACAAATTAAACATTTTAAATTAGGAAAAATATGTAAGGATTTTATTCTACAATAATGGTAAAACTAAAAACCAAAAAACTAAAAATAAATCTTACAACAATCCAAAATAGATTTTTTAAAAGTATCTATCTTTTCACAAAAGATATCTAAATTACCATTTTGAAATAAAAGGTTATAATTTTTTAACATTGTACAAATAGGAGAGGAAATGCCATATTTCGTTTTTTTCAAGGACACTGAAAATGGTTTATAATTATGCAGACGAGCCATACCTCTAGGATTTAATATATTAATTTGTGATAGGAGAGACGGACAATCCACTTCCTGGTTCAATAACTTATACAAAAAAATTATGGACAGCTGCTCCTTACGTTGCTTTAATGATAGCAAATTTAATTGGTTTAACCTATCAGAATAACTGCTAACGCTGCGGTAACTACTATTGATATAAGAGATTCTTTTCACACAGTTTTTTTTTAATATTGTTGATACGGTTTATTAGATACGGTAATATTATTCTGATAAAATGGATACCAAACAGAACTACAATAGTCCACTTGGCTACGCACGAGGGCGAAGTACAAAACTTTTATTGCCTGAACAGATCTGAATTCTTTTGAATTTCTTAAAACAAACGCCAACATTCTGAAACATTTGTTAACCGTGTTTTTAATATGGTTTGTTAATCTCATTTCAGAATCGAGAACAATACCCAAATCTCTAACCTGATCGACTCTGTTCAAAACCGTTCCGTTTATGCTGTAAGAGCTAGGAAATTTGTTAAATTTTCGGAAAAATTCTATATGACAACATTTATTAATGTTCAAAGTCATACAGCTTAGTCGACACTACTCCGTATCCCTGTCCATGTCCGCTTGAAGTTTTATACGTTCGACACTTTTCTTAACTGTTTTGAATAGTTTTAAATCATCTGCGTAAAGTTCAAATTGAGAATTAAAAAACACAGTTTTGAATAACAATTTTTTTATTAAACGAACAATGAGTAGGTATCTAATATTATAATTTGTGTGTAACAATAAATAATCGAGATTCTTAATTCTGACTTAGCTTATGTACATACGTATATTAATATCAAATAAAAGTACAAGTAACTAGTATCACATTTAGAATTTGGACAAACACGTTTCTTACAAACTAATTACGTAGTTAAGTCGGCACTAGAAAATAAATGATTGTTTTAATTTATTTACGGTTGAGATTAAATTAGAAGTTCTTAAATATTTAATTTTCAAAACGCACACACAGATTAAAAAGTAACTGTATAAAATATATTATATTGAAAAGACTGGCTATTATATTGACATTATATATTATTAGGTAATAATTAAAGCATAATCAAAAAACTACATTAATGCGAAATATGTACAAAGATATTTATTTTTACATATATTTTGTACATTATCTATTTTAACCGACTTCAAAAAAGTACTCAATTCGACTGTATTTTTATGTGTTACCTCAGAACTTTTTTATGTGAACCGATTTTGATGATTCTTTTTTTATTTGAAAGGTGGTGCTTCTCATGTACTTCCATATAAATAACATCAAGATCTAACCCGTAGTTTTTAAGTTATCCTTAAAAAAGCGTATTTGGTTAACTTCGATTACATTGATGTTCTCATTTTATTTATATTGAAGGCGGTTGTACAACATTTTTAATTTAACGCTTGTGTTAAACAATATTATAAGAATTTAAATAATGTTACCTACTTTTCTTCCACATAGTTCCTGCTGTTAATTATTATCGTAAAATGGGATGAATAGAAATCACGGAATGAATAGAAGAAAAATCTTAAACAGTATTTCGGGCTGTTTTCATGATATGCATTGCTTCTAATATTAGAAATATCTGTTTTTATTGTATGGAAATAATAGAAACGAAGATTAGAGACATCTTAAATATATATGATAAGCTTCCCATTTTATTCTAATCCCAAAACTACTAAGCTTTAAGTAGCGTAAAACGAGATAAAATGAAAAGAAAATAATTATTTCACACGATAGTACACGATCTACAATTTTAGTATTTATAATCTGAATAAATTTACAAATTTCCCGTGACAATTTTACTACAACACCCATTCTCGTTTCTCTTCATATTTTAGTTTCGGGGTGAGTAGAAAAAAGGCACGTTTTGGGAGATTTTATTAAAACTAGTGTAAGGTTAAAAGTAACTTACACTTACGCCATAGGATATATAGATAAGCCCCACTTCTGGTTACAGGTCTCCTTCGCAGGTCTTATTTCTCAGACGGTTGAAACTTGTGCATGCATCTGTTTATCCTTTCTCACTGGTCTTTATAGCTTTTGCCTATACCTTTATATAATTTATGTTTTTTTAAATATTCTTGTTTATTGATGTATTTATAAAAGTACATTTCATTAATTTATTAATGTAATGTACCTAATTTAAATATAATTTATTTAATGATTGCTTATATTTACGCAAATACATAATTAATTAAATTTAGTTAATTTGTTTCATTTTGCTTTTCTTAAATTCCCGATGATTCGGGTGACTTGCGGGGTCTCAGGTGATTGACGCTTACTCGAAGGCTTCTACAGTAACTTATTCGGAGTTAACTGCAATATCAGGACGTCGACCACCTCAGCCCCTTCCCCTCATAGAGAAAAGTAGTATACTGGGTAGTCCCCTGTGTCCGGTGCTGCAAAGCAACCGAAGCTTCGGGAATAAAAAATAATTTTAAACGCGCTAAAATACGGAAAAATAAAGATTTATTCAATATAATTTATTTTTTTAATTCGTTCTCGCTCGTTTTGTGTGTTTTCTTTTTATTATTTTTAGTATTTGGTATTCGGCCGTTATACTAAAAGCAATGACACAGATATCATTATTTTAGGTTTGTCGGTAGTAATGAATGATTGTTGTTATTCGAAAACTCAACATATTAACATTATTTTAGGATTTTTAAGATAAACAATAATAAAGTAAGCTTAAAGAGTTTGTATGAATGTGATATAAAATAAGGGTTGTAAAAATATAATAAAAGAAGTGAATTTTAGTATAGAGTGTACTATGTCATACGTATTTTCTAAATAACACATTAAAAACACAATAACACATTCAATCGACTTATATTAAGTAAAATATTATTGGACCCACAGTTATAAGTAGTAACTACAATTTATTATGTAACATTTCTTTCACAAGCTATTAGATATAGAAGATAGATGTAATATACCTACATATCCACAACTACAGATGATCCAAAAGCACAGTAGTTCAGTTTAATGCCCCCTTTTAAACATTACCATTAGTTAAGAAATAAGTTTTTTAAGTTAGTTTTATTTATAAAGGTTAATTTCAGTCTTCGAATGACCTTTTTCAAGTTGCTTCCAAGAAAATAAATAATTAAAAAAACAAGTCACTTGTCGCATCGATATTCTCAATGTGTAATCCGTGGGGACGAAGGTCTTTGAGAAACAGCAACATGAGCATCGAGTCCATCGGATGCACGTGATGTACGACGCATCCAAGCTCCACTTGCCTTTTCTGAAATAACAATTTTAAAATATGAGAGCAATAATGTATACAATAATATTTCTGAGTCTACATAATACATTATCTATGACCAGTCATTAAGAAACGGAGGGATTGTATATTTGAATCAATGAAGGTTATGTTAGATTGGTCAAAGTGGCTGCTTTGAGTGGGCTTTGTAAATCCTCTTTGCATTCTAGTTAATGGACTGCGAGAGAAAGGGTGTCCGCTCCCTACGCCCTTCGGATACAAGGCGAAGTCGCGGGAGAAGAGTAGTGATGATATGGTGATATCATCTATCTTCCACGAGGCCCCGCAGATAGAGGGTCTTCAAAATGAAAGCGGTGCTTGAGAGGAACTAGAAATTTTGTTACGTAGGTATTGCAATGGTCGTTTAGAAACAAGATTTGTCGTGTAAGAGAGCGCTAAGCCCATGAGCTACCGTGACTTCTATTTTAGTAAATTATGGAGGAACAAAAACGTTTTAAATTTTGCTAAAAAAGCCTGCGCTTAACGCTCTTAACGAAAACAAGAACTAAAACTGAAAAACAATCGAAACTGTAATTTACTTTTATTAACAGTAAAGTATCTAGGCGACCACGCTTAGCTCGGAGTCAGAAAAAAATTGTCATGAGTGACACCTGTCTCGATTAACTTGGAAAGTAAAACATTATCTTAAAACAAGATTTCGTCCAAATTGTTAGAGCAGCTTAAGTGAAATCATTAACACATATATTTATAACACACATATACACAAGAGTTACTCGTTTAAATTATAGGATAAATAAAAAAAAAAAAAATCCAAATTGTTAGAGCAGCTTCCGTGAAATAAAAACAAACATAAACACTCATGCCTGTCACTCCGAGGAGTTGGCAGAAACTAAAGACTTCCATTTGGCACAATCCTGACATACCTCTCTCGCCTCCTCCACATCCACATACCTACGCACTCATGCTCGTCGTTTAAGGGTACTCTTCCCATTTTCAATATACTGTCAATTTGGTCGATAAACTTTCACCTAGGACGTCCCATTCCGACTCTGCCGTTCACTTTTACAACATACGTTTGCTTTGTCACTCTATCCTCATTAATTCTCTGTACATGACTATACCACCGAAGCATTACTTTCTTAATCCTAGTTACAACAGCATCTTGCACACTCTCCTCTTATCACACAATTTCTCACCCTGTCACTCAGATTCAACCCTAACATACTCCTTAACGACCGCGTTTCTACCGAGCATACTCTACTCTTGTGCTTCTTCTGCCACACCAAACTTTCACTACCACATGTTTAAGTAGGGACTAACACAGCATTAGGAATTGCAATTCCGTGAAATCTTACACATACATATACAAATATACATATATGATGATGATGAAATATATGTACATACAATAATTACTTGTTACGAGTATTGGATAATGAAAAGATATTTAATAAAATTGCTGATAAATTTATAATGTTTCTAATTTCATTGCTTTCAAATATTTTTTTGCCGTGTAAGGGGATAAAGTGAATCCAATAACTCATGTCACCCCGCAAGTGTCATAAGAGACGGCGGGAGAAAATGAAGTAGGAGCAACATCAGCATTTTCCCGATTATACCTAAAAAAATTTAAAAAATGTGGTGGCCTACCCACTTGCCAAGCGTAACGCTATGGTTCATCCCCCCCCCCTCCCCCTATAAGACAATCATAAAAACCTGCGATCAGCCGTGAATTTTTTATAATCTGTAATGACAAAATAATTGAATTTTTTTACAGATTATACATGTTCTAATTGATTGTGAGCTGCTACCGAATAGGTAAATTTTTTAAAAGGTGTTCGGCACTTGCATCTGTCTTGGTCTATCTGAATAGGTACAATACTTTTACCTGTTACTAACGTCAAGCGGTGGTATATTCCCTCTTACAGCAGTATAATTATAAACAAGCTGTGTGACTGTTTGGTCTGCAGAAGTCACTTACCATCTGGTTGATTCGTAGGCTACTTTAAAGCGAACAATATTTATAGTTATAAAATAAAAAGAGACAAATGCTCCCAGCTTAGAAAAGAAATTACCTCTAATAGTAGATTGGTTACAATATGGCGATTAACTAATTACTAGAGAGAGAAAGAGAGATAGAGCAAAAGCGAAAGAGAGAGAGAGATAGAGCGAGAAAGAGAGAGATAGAGCGAGAGCAAGAGCAAGAGAGGTAGAGAGCCAGATAGAGAAAATAGCTTAATACTGTTCTCTATTCCACTAATAATGTAGTATCTTTACCCTCATTGTCACTTTTTTGACAGATTATTTGCCTGTATTCTGCCGAAAGACGCCTACGACCATGTTCATATTTGGCTTCTTTAGCAAGCAGCGCTTCTCTCTGCATTTGTGTGCGAAGCTCCGTTGGTACGTCAGGAATAAATAGCTGCATTAAGCCCGTAAGTCCAAATACCACGTGCTAAAGTAGAGAAAAAAAGGGTTAGTAGATAAATAAATTTTAGTTTCATAAATTTTTAAGACTTTAGGTAACGACAAAAGTAAGTTGATGTTTGGCGGTGACGTTATGAAATCCATTACTTAATTTCGTCTACTGGGTGTCGTAAGAGACGATTACGTTAAGTTCTTTATAGATGGAACGATACCATCTCGCTTACTCAAATGTATACGTAATACTCAGACAGGTAAACTGTGAAGATTAAGGAAGATGTTTATGTCCAGCATTATAGGGTTTGATGAAGTAGTACCGTACCCACAATTTCAACCTGGATGTTAGTTTGTGTATAGTAGAAGAGATGAGAGACGGTACTTCTATTTAGAGTTCTTGGCTATAAAGCTCCACGATCAAGAAGGAAATATACCACTCTCTTTATTTAACCTTTCACTATGCACATGGTTGAATCCGACGAAAGCGATATTCCGTCAAATTCCAAACGGTCGGATCCGACCACACCCACCCACAGCACTTTAAACCATAAAAACTTATATTTAGAGACTGCTTGTCTATGAAGAAGTTTGATATTATAGGTTTCCTGTGAAATTTTCTATCCTCTAGTCTAATAAAAACTCAGTTAGTCTATGGTGTTTATTTATAATCTACGTTCATTTCGTACACCTGTTAGATGTGGCGTGTTATTGTGTCGATTTTTGGATTTTTCTAGTGTGTTATTAGTGTATATTATAGTGTTTTACTACAAAATTGTTATAAAAGTTTTTGCGTGACTATAATTTATCTTTTTACGTAAATAACTTCGAGTTATATATAGAAATAATTGTGATATTAACGCTGCTGTCCTGCGCTGTATATTTATATTTTTTACTATAAAAATACAGTTAAAATCTATTTGTAATGAAGTAAAAGTATTAAAACAAGTAATATAACATAATATATAAACAGAAACAAGTATTATACTGAAATTGACGCCGCGTCACGCGAAGCGCGCGAGCGGTGTCAAATATTTTAGCTGGGACTGAGGGATTAAATGATTTGTCCACATACCCTACGCTGAGCAAAAATATTGGTGGTGCTGCTTCTGAATTTTCTTGCCCTATATATCAGAAATAATACCATCGCGATGGAAATCTCTCACGTTTCTTTTTATCAGTTTTTTGAATTTTGCTTCGATATATTTGCTTAGAATTCTAGAATTACTCTACAATTTTCTGAAATCGCTAGAGCTTTGTTTGATATACGACATTACTGTCAGAGTACTGAGAGACGTGGTAGAGCCATACTGCAGCTAAATTATTGTTAAAGTTATAGCACGAATGGGTCGGCTCGACCGGGGAAGGATCACGCTCTCACAGAATACCAGCGTAAAATACCAGCTTATATAACGCTGTTGTGTTTCGTATAGTGAGTGTAGAGAACCGGAGACCCTTTTTACCGGAAACGAGGCATTCCATCTTAGTCCTCTCGGCTGACAACGAATTTGTATTTTGATTCGTAATCGAGGATAGATGCACATCTATGGGCGACAGCAACCACTTGATGCACCATAAGATGGACTGTGTGCTCGTATATCACCCTTAGTCTATGAAAAAATGAGTCGTATGCTCTCTGTTCCCTCACCCTTATATTAAATCACTGGAAGGTACGGGCTGATGATAATAATATTGCAGCGTACCTCGAATACCACGACGAAGGCGAGCCGCGCGGCGAACACGTGCCAGTAGTGTGGTGACAAGCCGTAAGGCTCAGCGTGGTGTGGTGGATTTCGGTAGCCACGGTATGCGCAAGTCGGCGGGTCGACCTCATTTTCGTCCGCACCCCAATCTTCGCGGTAGTCCGACGTGTTGAATACTGGTAGATTGATAAATTTTTTATTGTTAACCAAAGAAAAAAATCAGGAGAAAGTAAATTCCCAATCAACTATATCTAACGATTTAAACGTTACTAATTTCAAAAGAATGTGAATATCATTCAATATTAGTACAGAATATTTAACTATGGGTAGCTATTATAATTGTTCATCCTTATTTCAAAATTATCTAATATTAAAAATATCGAAATTATTGTAAGTGTTAAAATTGCTTGTAAATTCAAAAATTAATAAGTAGCACTTACGTGATAGAGAATGATCAATGTAACCAGTAAGAGTGTAGTCAGGTGAATAAACATATTTGTAGACCATTCGAGGTATAAAATCGCTGGTGTAAGCAATGACGAACGCCTGGATATAAAATATTATTAATTTTACAGTAGTCCTTAATGATATAAATATTTATGAAATAGAATAGAATAGAAAAGAATTAGAATTAGATGCCAAGAGAAAAAGTGGAATAGACAGGGCTCAGTTCTTCCCCATTTAAAAACATATTGGTATACAGATTTTGTACATTCGGTGTTTTATAATATATATTAAGCCATAACGAGTGTCTATGAAATTGCCGTTTTTTATGAAATAAGTTAACGTAATTTTCTATATTTTTCATTTCTATTAATCAAAGTAATCACTCATTCAATCGATGCATCTTTGCCAACGCAGTGGCAGTTTATTTATGCTCCTCCTAAAGAAATCATTTAGACGGGGGGCAACAAATTCTACAAAGGCATTATGTATTGCCACTTGGGTATTGAATTTTCATTCCGCCAAAAAGTTATCAAATTGTAAAAAAAGTAGAAATTTGTACGGTCTAGTGAGTATGGCAAATGACAGAGAGCTTCCAACCTCAGCTCAGGTGATCGTCTGTTGTGCCGTATAAGGTAGCGCGTTGTCATGCAGAAGGAGCAGGGATGAGCGATTAACCAAAGCTTGTTGGAGACGTGCAAGTTTCTCTATCATTGTGTTCTTCACAGTGATGAATCACACCGGCGCTATACCACCAAACAGTGGCTATCACTTTTCTATGGGTAAGTTTTAGGGCATTGTTTAATTCTAAACCAGGATCCAACAAACTTGCTTGCGCTTGCGATTGTCACAACAGCTTGTGATAACAATACGGTTCAAAATTGGTTCGGTTTGTGTGCATGTTTAGCACTACACAAAGTATGTCTCGACGTGAATTTCGCACTGGCGATAATTGAGTTCGTGGGGCACCCATTTGTCAAGCTTTTTTACATTGACAATTTGACGCAAATGGACCAATATTGATTTGATGCTAACTTCGAAAACTGCTGCTAATTCAGCCGTAGATTGAGTATCATGAGCTTCCACAACTGATTACGGGGTTTATTTTCAGGTTGAAATTTTCAGAACGGAAGGAGAAAAATCAATAAAAGGTCGTGTGTTCGTTTGTAGTATTCGCTCAGTTTACGTCGTTGATTTGCGTGCCGCTTGTGGCGTGTTGTTGCCACGACGATACTCATATTTCATAATTATTCGAATCTTTAACGAATCCATAAAAAACCAAAAAATGTTCAGATGTGATGAAAACATAACGCTAATCAATAAACAACTGACTAATTTTGAAAAAAATTCTATGCTTTTAAAATGAATTCGAAATTAGAATTCTTAGTCAAAAAAATTATTTTGATTTGAAATGATCAATATTGCAAAAAGGCAATTTCGTAGGTAGGTATGTAGATTATTAACGTGAAACCAAAGTGCTAGTTTTGATATATTATTATTCACTTTGTAATACTAAAATTATTGTTGGTTGGGTCTTAAATGGATTATCCATTACTAGGGCAGGTAAGTCATTAATACAAACTAGAAATAGGAATGGGTCAAGAATTGAGCCTTGAGGTGGAATGGATGTTCCATAGAGGTGACTCGAAAGAATATCATTGATAATAACTTTCTGCGTTCTATTACTTAAGTATGATATAATAAGTTTATACGCTATGTTCTTGACACCATAGCGCTGTAGTTTCCTGATTAATGTCTCATGATGACTACAGTAGTAGTAGTAGATCTTGGAAAAGTCACAAAATATACTCAAAGTATCCTCTGAGATTTCATTATTCACAAAAAATATGTCGAATAAGATCAACACCGACATCAGTTGTCAAGCGACAATTTGTAAATGTATGTAGCGAATGCAAAAAAAATCAAATAAGGTGTATTTAAGAATATTTAATAATTATGCGCGAGTGCACGTGCGAGTACGTGTGTGTTTTTGCGTGAGTTAGTGTGAACAAGTGGCCCGTGTCGGACGTACCGGAGGTGTGAGTGAGCATTTCGGCAATTATTTAATTGGATGTAGAAGATTCTACGCTTCATCATAAGTAAGTTTTTATCATTTATTTTACATTTTTTATACAATAAGGGTGACAAACGAGCACACAATCCACCTGATGGTAAGTGGATGGCGTGGCCTATAGACATCTATATCAATCCTCGATTAAGAATCAAACGAATGTCTCATTTCCAGTAAAAAGGGTCTCTGTTTCTCTAGACTAACCATGCAAAGCACAGCAGCATTGAGCTGCTATTTTACGCTGATGTTATGTGAAAGCGTGGTCCTGCCCCGGTCGAGCTGACCCATTCGTGCTACAACCATAGCTGCAGCATGGCTCCACCAAAAACATGTAGTTGAAAGAGTCTACGATGCAAATGACTTGCAAATGTTGCCCAATGGAAGTTCATAGTTACGTGTAGCCTGTTTCCAAAAAAATCAAGTAAGATTACTATATTCTTACATTAGAAACGACTGCTGCATACGTAATTCCTCTTAAAATTCCGTACCTGAAAATATTATAGAAGTTTTTTTAAATTAAAACAATGTTTTTTAAAATCTAAAGTTTTTCAAAGATATTTTTCTTTTAAAAAGAAGAATGTTAATTAAAATAAAAGCGCACCAGGCTCCAATGTCCTCTACACGTTCGGCAAGCGGTCGCCTGGCTTGTGTGACCATCTTGTAAGCATCTAGTCTTATTTCTGCAATATTGTTTAGAAGGGCGAAGAGCGGTGCGAGGGGG
>DWHP01003865.1:0-13020 GCA_018247895.1 Parnassius honrathi
TACACTCACCATACGAAACACAGCAGCATTAAGCTGCTATTTGACGCTGGTATTCTGTGAGAGCGTGGTCCTTCCTCGGTCGAGCCGAGCCACTTGTGCTATAACTATACAATTAATATAGCTGTAGCGTGGCTCTACCACGTAAAAAACACAACATTTCACTAGTCCATACATTTTCTACCGTTACTGCTGTTTGCGGGACCCGGTTCTGTGGTCATTTTTAAAGTTATTTTTACCCCTTTTGAATTCAGCAAACTACCTAAAAATTTTTGCGCGTTATTGAGCTAAGTCCCCTTATGCTGATTGTAACTGTTGTAAACTTAATTTTTCGGTTAGACCAAATTTAAAATCATCATAAATCATAGCACGCAAATGCTCAAAATGAAAAGCACGGGAAGCGTTGCAGGAAAATTAATAGAACTTTATTTTTTTAATATTGTGCAATTGGCTTATGGAGTTCTATTTTTAAATAAATTTGCTTTTTGAGTGCGTTCCATTTTTAAATTTCGAGCATCTCAAAACTTATTGGGTGACAGCGTAGCTCTTATAGCTAAAACTTGGCCAGAATACTCTTTTTGTATGTGTTTGAATGGGTCCCTAAATGGTTTGGCTGCACAATTGGAGCCGGTAGGTGGAGCTGTTGTTGATATCTAGAAATCACCCGTGTGAAGACGCGGCAGATCGCTAGTCTTGTATAATAGGTTTTATGTTTGAACAATTGTGGTCGCTTATGGCCATGCATGTTTAAATAATTTTAATTTGTACCCTGTGTATATCTCCTTTCGTTACTGAGAGGGTATGGAGCAATTTGCCCAGTGTGTGTGTCGGTAGAAAACTACACAGCTATTAGAAACAGTGTAAGTTTTCTACCGATGCTTTTCTTAACTTCCCAGTACGTGGTGAATCAGCTCTTAAAATTAATAGGTAACAAATTATACCTGTGTGAATCGTACCCGTGTTGCCCGTGTAGTGTGATATTAAAGTCGATCGTTAACCCGCTTAGCCACTACGGCTAATTAAATTAATAGCTGGTAATAGTACTGTATTTGAAGGTAGTCATCACGACTTGTATAATACTTTAAGATGTCGCAAAAACGTGCTTAGTGCAAGCAACAATTATATTATTTCAATTTAGTTCATTAGTAACCAACCAAAGTCAGCGACAAGTTACATCGTTAAAGAAATTCTACATTATAATATCAGGTCTACAGCTTCTACAACTGATACCAGAAGGAAGAACAAGTCTGCACAATCCGATAAAAAGAAATTAAAATTCGTCGATTCTAAGAAAATTAAAAGATTTTCACAAGCATCTATGAAACAAAGTGATACATCTTTTATGGATCAGGCATCAACCATTCTTAAATATTTATTAGATTTTGGTATGGGCTATTTTTAATTTATAGATTACTCGAGGTATAATTTTAAACAAGTTCTTTAAAATATTTTTTGGGAATTTAGGCGGATGTGAACTATGCTTAATACAGAGAAGATCAGTAATCATGGTCAACAATTCTGAAAGGGTTTATAAATTTTCTTGGATAGAATCTGACAATATTATTGTTAGACCTTCTGCAGGTTACATTTCTCCGGGTGAAGAGAAAGATTTGGAAGTAATTTTTTATTCTGCCCAACCTGTTGATATTGAAAAGGTAATTCAAATATTAATAATTTTGTTGATAAAGTCTTTCAAACGTACGTTATCTATAATTAAAGAAGTGAAATGCTACTGAACTGATTTTTTTCTTGTAACATTACAGGAATTTGTAAGCTGTTCCTTGACTGTTGTTAGAGATAATTCCCTAACAGAAAATTCTAGAGAAATCACGTGGGATACTCGGCAAACTGTAACATTATTTAATCGCAACAGGTATATTGTGTTGTATAGTTTAATAAGCTATTATTTATTTCATAAAGATATTAACAGTACGTTATTAAATTTATAGAGATGTTAGCCTTAATGAAAGATGTGATATTACGGTAGAAGATCAAATAATATCACCAATTAACGAACAATTTAATGAAAATATCTCCATTGTTATTATCTACTCAGTTAAAACGGAATATACTAAATATGAATGTGATTTAGAAGAAGAAAAAATTTTACAAGATACTTTTATATATCAGGTTACTTTGTGTTTTATTTTAAATTGAAATTCATTAAAGTATTATGAATTTTTAAATGTTAATGTAGCTTACTTAATTTTGAAACAGACACGAAGTTTTAATTTCAAAGTAGAAAACGTTGGAAGAGTACCCATGAAAATTACATGGAGTTTTGTTATTGACGATGAATTCCCTATTAGACTAACGAAATCCAAATTAAAGGAAGTATGTAATTCACGTTAATTTTAGAAATTTCGTAAACATAATTAAATTATTCTCTAACAATAATAAATTTTAGGATGCACAAAAAGTGACAGAGTCTTCGGAGAGTACAAATAACACAACAAATGAAAGAGATTCCGAAATACTTGCAATTGAGAAAAATAATGAAAATTCTAACAGTGGTAAAAACAATTCAAACATAATTTTAGTAAATCACAAAAAAAGTATTATTTTAAAAATGCACAATGACGAACTACAATTAAATTTTTGAGTTTAATATTAGTAGAATACTAAAGTTTATAACCGAATAAAGGTAACTAATTTGCAATAAGAGAATTGATCACTTTGTTTCATCCCGTGGGTGTTGTAAAATATAACTGTGGGAATGCCACAAAAATCTTACGATTTCCGATAAGTTTCGTTTACGGCTGACCTGCAACTAGCGATGGCGCTAAAGATGCGAGACGTCTTACACTGCGATCAGTCGCGGTAATGGTAATTTTTCCCTACAATGGAAGAAACCTATACCTATCCATCAGTGAATTTTATTTAATTAATAATTTTGGTCCGATCTACGGAGAACAAGCTTACTGTATCTTAAAATTTTGCAGTAAAACTATGCTTGGGTTCAAATTTTTGGAGAGTTTTATTGATCATCTCCTGTATTGAAATTAGGATGTTTTTTGATTTCAATAGCGTCGCGGAATATCCTTAGTAGAAATTGGTGTTCTTTTGTGAGGATTTGTGGTCTATCAAATGTGATATCTTGACCTACTGCAGACTTAACAGAACGTCTATTCTTACGCGATAGAATACAATAAAATTCGTAAAATTAGTTCTGTTGAATATTTTATTAGTATTATTATACAATATATTAAATTATATTTTACCAGATCCCAGCAAAATTACATTATTCAGTGAAAGTTTGAGCAGAGAAAGTGCAGACACTTGGTTCGAGATTGATTTGCCATTCCATATAGAGCCGAAGAAAGCATGCTTAAATCCTAACGAAAATAAAACTTTCAACGTAATATTTTCACCACTTGACGCATTCTTATTCAAAGTACGGCTACAGAGTGCAATAGGTTAATAATGTTAAAATATATTTAATATCATGAAAAAAGCGTTGAGTATTTTACCTATTCTAAATCACATACACATTATTTCAGATAATTTAGATCCTTATGATCAAAATATAACTTGCAAAATTACGGCAAAATCACTCATTCCTTACGTTCATTTGGACATAGAGGAGAGTGATTACTTGACGTCTGGTAGAAGAAAAGCGAATGAAGTAGCTTTGCCTGGGCTAACAACCGTGCTAGAATTTAATGTGCTCGGCTCCGGATGTTATAAGAAGTAAACATTTATTTTTTAAACTCATTTATCTTTCTTAGAATGCAGTAGTGCCACTGTGGCGTGACTTATGCCACTAAATATTTTAATGCAATTTCAAGAAGTTACTTTTCACAATCATGTTTCTGCCTCGTTCACACCTCAGTTTTTCAATCACAGCTAGTTACGAGATAACATGTGCATGTGGTAGCACTAGCTGTGATTTAAATTATTATTTATCTGTTTGATCAGGATTAATGAATATCAAGTTAAACTACACACGAGAATCTAAACTACAAACTGCAGTATAATGTTATGCTAGAATATGGCTTTGAGGCATATGAGTAATTTTACTTTTGCTTTAGCATTATCCATTCATTCTCATTATTCATAAAATTGTTTGCTTATAAGGCGACGGCTATGATATGAACCAATATTTAGTTCTGTTTCTTTTTAATTTGTTGTTTCTTCGTTTTCACGAAACTGGTAAAAGTAATGTATTCTTCATAAGAATCTATTGCAACTGAATTCAAAGATAAAACATCATTAAAAAAAATTCTCAGACCAAAAAAAAGATAAACTATACTACGTACATTTTAAGCTACGGGTCACTTGACTGCGTTCTGTGTATATTTTTATTACAGTTTAAGAAAACATTGGTTATCTTCGGAAGTGTGTGACGCCTCATAGTGCCACGATGGCACTACCGCAGCAGTTTCTTATCCGATCTAGCATAACATTTAAAAATATTTTTTCTATAACCAATACACGAGTATGCATTGTAGTAACTTTTACTAATGAATTAGGTAAATTCAAAATCGAGAAAGTATTTATTTTACATAAAACATTATTTGTTATTACTATATTTGCAAATTTGAAAGAGTACTATTCAATCATTATGATGAACTATTTTGATTTTATGTGTTATGTTGTACTTTTAGATCATTTAACGTTATTAACCCAACGACTCAGTCATATGAATTTATATTTGAGGTGGTAATGACTGAAGTACAAGAGTTCGTTCCTGTGCATTGTAACAAGTTAAAAGGTTACGTGGAAGGCGGTACATCCACTGAAGTTGTTTTTACTTTTTCACCACCATCTCCTGGGGTTTGTTTTATATTAAATACCTATTTATATTCTATTTTATTTCTCTCTGGATTCCTGACAGAGAATGTCATATGACATTCATTAAGTTGGCTCTTTGTAATCCTTTATTGAAGGTATTTGCAATGAGGAATAAACAAACAATTATACCATTATTGTGTGTAAGATTGCACATTTATACATGATAGAGCAATGTTGCATGTATATTAGTAGTATAGTTGTATCACGAATGGATCGGCTCGACCGGGGAAGGACCTTGCTCTCACGGAATACCGGCGTAAAATAGTGGCATAACGCTGCTGTGTTTCGTATGGTGAGTGTAGAGAATCGGAGACCCCTTTTACAGGAAACGATATCTTTGTCCTCATGTAACAACACATCTGCATTTTGATTCGTAGTCAAGTATAGATGTAGATGTCTACGGGCCACAGCATCCACTCACCATCAGGTGGAGTGTATGCTCGTTTGTCATCCTTATCCTATAAAAAAATTGTAATATTAAATTAAAAAATGAGCTAACAGTCCACCTGCTGGTTAATGGCTTTCGGCATGTATACGACCCAATTCAACAAACTTCAAATAAAAAGATTTAAGTAGAAAAGTTGTTCAAGTAGAAATATTTATTCAAGACGATATCACTAAAATATGTATATCCTCGTTTGATACTACATTTCATTCATTTTTCTATTCTTTTTCGAAGTTTTAAATTTTAATAACCATACCAATTATAACATATTGGTTTGTAATTTCTAGGTTTATGAATCACAATGGAAGTTTAAAATTCCTACCCATTCGTTGGTGATGAATTTGTTAGTGGTAGGTTTCGTAAGGGAGCCAGATGTTGAGTTTGTCCCAAAAATTTTGTTATTAAAAAACTCGTTAGTCGGTTTCACAAGTGAAACTGTCGTAAGAATAAAGAACAACGAGAATGAAAGTCTCGATTTCGAATTCAAAGGGAACTCATTATGTGACGAATCTGGTGAGACGCCAGTGGTGATTTATCCGGAGCGCGGAATTTTAAAACCAAATTTTGAGACCCCTATCAAGTAAGTAAATTTAAAGTTACAGGATTAGCATAAGAAGAACATGAAAAAAGTATTGATAGAGTCAGAATAGATCTAATTATTCTGCTATTACTTTTACCTCTAATAACCACAACGAAAATAACAAAACAAACTACTAAGGTCGTGTTGAAGGGAGGTTTAATACTTCGATTATAGGTCAGCCTATCTAACGTGGGGATTAATGAAAAATCCATCTAATTTCAGAAAGGCTTTTCTCCAGCAATGGACATATTTAGTCCCGTTATTATTCGACTAAGGGAAAAATCAGCTGAAAATGATGCCGAAATTACTATCTTCAAAATAGTTACAAACGAAATAAACATCCCAGCAAGTAGAAGTGCAGTAGTAGTATTAGGTATTTCAGTCCTAAATTCGACTCTCAGGCATGGTGATTAAAATGATTTAGAAATTCATTGGATTTCTGATGTGTAACCTGGTCTCCCCTTTTGCATTGCTTTTCTGTTGTTTATGTTCGTCTTAATTTATTTCATATGCAAATGTTACCACGTCGAAGACATATAGAAATTATAACTGAAGCAACTATAAAAGACTTATATGTCGTGTGATGAATAATATTTTTTATTTTTGTTGACGAAAGTCATGGCACCAAGTGAGCATTGGCGTAGCTAAGGATTTTGTATAGGGGGGGGAGGCGCAGCCATCCAGCTGAATTAACCATAGTCATTTAATGAGAAATAATAAATGACGCCTAGAAATAAATAATAACGCAATTCATTTAATCTTCTTTACAATACTATGTGGCGTCTTTCTTAACTCTAGTAAATTTGACAGTCTAATAGCTAAATCTATATTAATATTATAAATACTAAAAAATTCTAATAAGTAGGTATATCTGTCTGTTAACTTTCACGCTTAAATGGCTTTCAATAAAGTTTGGAGAGAGATATTTAAGAGTATCGTGTGGAAAGTACTTTTACTGCGGGAAAATCCGAAGCGAATCTAATTCTGTTTTTTTTTTTTAATTAGAATTGTTGATATTTATAAAAACGAGAATGATAACACATTAAACATATACATTTAAACTTTCTTATTATTATATTTTAATAAGCTTCCTATGTTTCGGTTCAACACTGTCTCAGTATTTTTTTTTGAAGTGAAAACTTCTTTAGCAGCGGTGTACACTTTTTTTGTAATGTGTAAAAAATGTTAAACTCGCGTCAGGATACGTGACCTGATCGAAAATTCGTAAGACAGCGCGGCGTAGGAGAGGAAGTATCCCCCTCTCTTTCTACGGCGCGGCGAAAATGTAGGCCTGCGCTTGATTTCTGAGAGATAAACTTTTTAATGTAATATAAATTGCCATGTTTGTGTACGATAGCGCAATAAATAAATATTGTATGCTACCACATAAATGATAGTATTTACTGATAATTAAGGCAATTCGTGCAAAATTATTCCCTAACCATCCTAAAATATCAAAAATGCACAACGTTAATATTCAAGTTTTCACTTCTGCCGGCACTCCCGGAGTGCAACCCGACGATTTTTTATTTTATAGAATTAGGGTGACAAACGAGCACACAGTCCACCTGATGGTAGGTGGATGCTGTGGCCCGTAGTCATGTACATTTAACCTCGATTAATTATCAAAATACAGATGCGTTGTCACCCCTGAGGACTAAGATGGAATGCCTTGATTCAGTAAAAACTGTTAAAACCTTATTCATCAGAAATTATTGACATTTTCATCTTATAAACCTATAAAAGTCCACGGCTGGGAAATTTTACTAAGGTTATGCTGTAATAACCACGCGTGGCATGCGAATTTCCGACTTTCTACTTTGAAGCTTCTGCTTGTCGCGCTTGTCTTGGCGTATTACATCTGACATATAGCTATACCGTCATCTATCGGGGGCTATTATAAGATCTTTTTGGTAGTCCCGCCTGTTGGTAAGCGATAACGAAACATTAGATGTTAAATAGCGTAACAAAAGCCTTAAATGTCTTAGCGTAACAAAAGACTTCTTTTGCCTTGAATACGCTCAGATTGTTTTCGGACGAAAAGACGCTGGCTAAATATTCCACTCTCTTCTGTACGCCTTACAAGATATCGACAGCGAAAAGGTGAAGACCCGTGGACCATATATGTATGTAGTTGACCAATGGTGGAAAGCGTTTTGCCACGCTCGGTGGAATTTACCGTCGTCAGCTGTTTTTCAGGACGACTTGGGGACCTTCTAGAAAATAGTCCTTAATGATTTCTTATATTTACTCGAATACTACACATTAAATGAAACTAATTTTACGGATTTTATCGCTTTTAATATCACCTATGACCACCGAAGTTTCGTTTACCGTAGATCGGACCAAAAATCAATATTCCAAAGCTAAGTGTAGCCGACTTAACAGTTACATCGGGACGTCTAACACCTCAGTGTCCTCGTAACCATTGGTGCTGTAAAGCACCCAAAACGTCGCGTATTCAAAAGTTAAAATTAAACACGACATAATCCGTAAAATTAATTTCTTTAAAAGCCTACTCCTTTCTAAACTGCTGGCAACGTAGCTGCAATTCGCATGGTGTTGTAGATGTTCATAGACGACGGTGATCACTAACTATCAGGTGAGCCGTATGCTCGTTTACCTCTTTCCCATTAAGGCGTCTGTTTGTTAGGAGAAGGTGATAAAAAACTCAGACTTGCCAGAAATCTATCAATTTCTCTTCCAAACCTATTACTACTCATATATATTAACGCCCCATTTAATTTCCACTGTAACGTGATCGTCATGTTCCTGGGTGGTATTGATTTTGCGATAGGACTTATCACCGACAGGCACCGGTGTTCGCGTGCACCGTGGTACGATCTTGTACTGCAACTAGGGTTGCCACACGTGAAATTATCTTTCCAGGACGTTTAATTACGCGCTACCAGGACGTTTTATTTCGCGGTACGTTTTACATTCGTCCAATCTAAATTTCGTCTCTTGTTAAACAATTAGAAATGTTAGTTGAACGTGCAAATAAAAGAATTTCACAAAAACATACGTGCCCGTTCGTATTGTCCACTGTTCTTGTACTGAAGGAGCCAGTAGGAAGGATTTGCCGTAATCGCTATGTTTGGTAGTTATAATAAAGCGTTCACACTAGTGGATGCTTACACCATATGTCGTCTGTATATTTCACGTCAAACTATAAAATATATGAGATGGCTATCTACCGAAAGCACAAGCTATATTCTTCTCGACACTTTTATAGTTGTGTCTTACAACACCATAGCATGAGATTAATTAGTTCTTAATTTCGTTTTTAGTATTTTGTTATGGAATATGCGTCAGTGTCTCGCAATCCTTTTCGTCTTTTTTCAACTATATTGTTGGATTTTGATCTTAAGATTCAAAAAGGGGAACCTGTAGAGTTTTCTTATTTCTCTTCGATGTGAGCAATTTCCATTAAAAGTAGTAGATTTAAAAAACCGTTGTACAAATACGTTGCAATTTATTCTATATATGTTACCTGTAGGCAATCCTAGAAATTACCGCAACCTGGTGACCCTATCGGTAACCGTGTCCCATGACGAATGTACGCAAGTTTTATAGTTATTTACCGTTGGTATAGTCGAGTCTCGTCATTTGTTTTGAGGGCGAATATAAAATGGCGGTTATCGAGTTATTCGGGAGTTGTATCATGCGATGATAATAAAACGGTCTGTTATGGTTAGTTGGGTTATTGCTCTGTGTTTATACGTTTACAGCTATAACCAATTTGTTAAATCGATTTGAGAAGTTCTCAAATTTGTTTTTAATGTTGATTTAAAGTGTACTCGTTAAGGGAGAGTACAACTTAAATGCAATAACAACAATTACAAAAAATTACGTGCTTTATTTCCTCCCTCTCCTTTCCACCATCGGATAATCAGACGGTCGGCGGGTCTTTGTTTTCAATATTCCACGCATTAGCACCAAACAGTTTGCTTCATCTTTTGTAATACGTGCAGCCAAGGAATAGAATAATTGGCTTTCTGTCTAAATATAATCTGGGCGTCTTCAAGGCAAGAGTGAATAGGTTTTTGTTACGTCAAGTTAGTGCGATATACCTATCATCTAGGACTACATCACCAGGTAGAATTGTGATGAAGCCCTGGCTTATAATAAGTAAAAAAAAAAACTAGTTTCAATGGAGGAAATAATGTGTTATGTACGAAATAATAAATACGTATTATGATACTTCGACATCAAAAAAGGATTACCTACTTCAAATTCGTTTTAATTAATTGTATTTATCCTCTTTTCAGGTAAGTTTGGCGCATTTTATTAGGCACCACCCGCATGATTTGAACGAGGTGTTAAGTACAAACAAGGTAACATCCTATCTACGTTCCTCAGACCTTCTCTTATTACCCGACTGCCCCAGAAGGAGGGTAATGTTTTCGACTGTATGTAATATTTTCCGGACCGAATTTCGGTCATGGCGGCCAGCCTCAACGGAGACTAGCCATCGGCACAGGACAGGTTTATAGTGCCCGAATGTATACGCAAGCACAGGAGCACTCTCTATTCCCTCGCTCTTAATCCGATGGGACGGTAAACCGACACGACTGGGGGAGTTCAAGCGCAGAACCAACGGCTTTACGTGCTTTCCGAGGCACAGGGGTGAGACACCGTCAACTTCCTGACTCCGGGCGGTTATTGAGAATTGCTTGACGGAAAAACTTAATAATTGATTTTTAGGCTCGACCCGGGATTCGAACCCAGGACCTTATGATGTATGTATGTAGATTGCAGATTGTATAAATTTTTTTCTATTTTCGAAAAACTTACGCTTTCGATTTTTTTAGTTATTGTTTTTACAATTGACTTGTTTTTGTATTTACATCATTGAATAGTCTACCGTTGTAAAAATTAATTAGTACTTAAAATGACAATAAATTGTTTGGTACCGGTGGGATAGAATTCATTATGCTCGTATACAATGAAATTTTTATTCAATTCAATATTATTTATTACTAGAATACATGCTAGAGCTCATTGATAATGTACTACAGTACATTTTCAATGAACTTATTAGTTATTAATGAGTCCCCTTACATTTTATCATGATAATGGCATACAATATCTTTTCTTCTTAACTAAACTATTATCACAATATTTGAAAATATTTTAAGCTGAGGTGCCACATCTTATCGAGATTTAAAGGCACTAAATACGACTAAAAGATAATCTAGTGGTATCGCTCCTTTTGTCTAAATGTAGAGCTGCTTTACTAGGGGTTGAAGCTCCTATTCGCGAGGTAGTGCGACTCGTTTTCCTTGGTTGGTGGAGCCCCAATGTTTGGGTAATGTGGCTGCTTTTCTGCCGAGGTATCCGTCGGAGTGGGCACCACACTCTTGCCTATAGTACCCTTCCGCCACATAGACGTGCTTTGCTTATCTGTATTACGATCTGAAGAATATAGAGAGCCACTGTAATTACTAGCTGTGAGGCATTCACGAACAGAAGATCACTGAGACCACAGAAATCACTATAAATTTATTGACTTCTTTAATTGAAGCGAACTAACGACCAGGTGTACTGGAAATTCGTCCCTATGGTTTTTGTAAAAAAAAAAAACAGTTTTCCGTCCTTAACGAGATTATGGTTTTTTTTTTGCAGTTTTTAATAGGTTTGTGTTTAAATATTTATGTACAACAACGATGCCAGAAATTGCTGGGTCGAACACATAACATTTTTCCTGTTCATATAATCTCCTAACTGAGGTTGCAGTTGCCTCCAGGCGTCGCCATTATTGTCCAGATATTGTTTATTTTCTCGTTACGAGTCATCCGGGAAATTTCGAAGGATCCGTTTTGCTCCCCGAGGGTAGCTAATGACGCGATTAAGCTTCAGCGAAATTTTTCATAATTTTATTAAGAATCATTCTTCATTTTTTTCTATTCACCTGGGGTCACTGTTACCAAATACTACAAGTCATTAAGTGTGCCCCTTGTTACACTTAGGTTAAAACCGTTACCATGAAAATTTACAATTTTACATAAAAAGTTTCTAGTTACATGACAAAATCTAAGCGATCATACGCTTAGATTTTCTCATATAACTACCGTTGAACCATTTAAAAAATTTAAATGGCACATTTTATAACTACTGAAGTTTCTTCCTATAATGTGAGACACATGTTCTTCTTTTTTGACACATGGACCATGTGGAAAAAAGAAGATAATAGACAATAGATAAAATGAGATCCTCTTTCTTAGCTGACTTCAAAGAAGGTGTAGGTTCCCAATTCTACTATATCTTCTTTTTTTGTAGAATGTAAGTTAGGCAGTATCATCGTCATTAAAATAAAACTAGTTTTAACAGATTTTATCGCGTATAAATATTTTCTTAATTCCCGATGTTTCGAGCACTTAAGATCAGCCATGGTTACGGGGGGACTGAGGTGTAAGATGTTAACCACGACTACCTCCAGATTAAAATTATTAATTTTTGTTCTGATCTACGCAGTATGAACTTTTAGTATCTTGAAGTCTTGCGGTTGTACGCTTGGGTTAGGACTTAATTTTATTATTTATATGATCCGAAGCAGATGGTAGCACCCAGTCATCTTCTCTATATTGTGTTTTTTGACTTCAATAGCCTCGTGAATCATCCTTGGAAGAAATCGGTATTCTACATTGGGATTTTGTGGTATATCAAACCCGATATAGTGACGGGGGCGATCCTTAACGTGTTCACAGACTGCGGACTGAAATGAAGAATATAAAATAAGTTAATATACGCGATAAAAATCTGGAAAAAGTTAGTTTTATTTAAATGTGTAATGTTCGCGTAAATATAAGAAATCATTAGGTACCTTCGTCAATTGTGAACCAATTTTTTTTTTTAATTACGTAAGCTATGCTTCAGTTGTAGTCCTATATAAATGTGTAGAATAAAATTCACCCTTAAGAGTAAAAATATAAGGGATGAAGTTTTTATGTAACTATTAAGACGACATTCAGAGCTTGTGATATTTTTAACTTCCCGCTTAGACAATTGAAAATTTTCAAAAATAGGGAAGTTATTGGTTTCACCCCGATTTTCAAAAATCGAGTTTTCATCAGATCTCGACGTTTTGAGATCTCAGGAAGTTATTCTGACTAATTTCACGGTACGGATGTGTGTGTGTGTGTGTGTGTGTGTGTGTGTGTGTGTGTGTGTGTGTGTGTGTGTGTGTGTGTGTGTGTGTGTG
>DWHP01003866.1:0-13019 GCA_018247895.1 Parnassius honrathi
CCAAAAATCTTAAATAAAATAAATAAATAAAAAAATCAAAAACCCGACCGCAAAAAAAAAAGACAAAAAGTAATGCACTAAAAAGATCAAAACAAGATTGAGAATACGAAACAAAATTAAAATAAACTATAAACAAAGTAAACTCTACTTCGGTTTAACAGACTATAGATTTTTTTAATTATTTATTTTATTCATTACTGTGTTCATTACAACAAGAAGAAATCGTTTTTTGTAGATAAATCGAATGAAAACAATCTAAGTATATGAAATAACAATAGTTGGGTAGTTAGGAGCACTGTTTTAATAAAATTGAATTGCCAAATAAACCTATAGTTTTCACTTGATGCTAAATGGCTACTGCAGTCGATGAACACATGCAGCCGACTTCAATTAAAAGCGGCTACAGATGCGTCGTCGCCTCTGAGACCTGAGATGGAATGTCTCACACACTGTTATATACTGGCTCTCTACACCCTTTAGACACACTGTGCTCCGGACGGCGGTAAAATTTTTCCTTATATCATGTAAACTTTCCCTTATAATTTGTCTTAAATTTATAGCATACCTATAAAATTAGTTATATTAAGATAAGATAAGATATATTGCTCCTTTATAAAGAAAGTATCTAATTTATTTAATGTAGATTCTAAACCCAAAATCGGCAATGATAAAAATCTACCTTTTTACGTAACCTCATCAAAGCCGTCTTCAATCCTTAGAACATTTTAGAAATGTTAAAATCCGACGAAATAAAGCAATTCAAAACATCTCACATGTACGTGACTTCTTTTAGAAGTGAAAATGTATTTTACCTCTAAGTAGAATATCTCAATACGCCATCCATTAAATTAAATTACTTTAAATTTATTTTCATTAATGCTTATAATATTGTATTTTCGGCACTTTACAATCGATCATTAGCTTTGTAAAGCTTTTTATTTGTAGCTACGAAACCAGTAGCACGTGGTGGCGGATTAAAAGAGCATATCCGGCGACAGGTAGCGTCAAAAGTATGAAAGTTACAGCCTAAACGCGTCCCACTCCTGGGCACAGGGCTCTTCTCATTTCTGAGAGGGATTTAGGGCAAGGAAACGTCTAACCTCGCTGCTTCAGTTCGTGTTTGCGATCTTCACATCATGCCTTCGAAATATTTTGTTTCTCTTATTAAGTTGTAGCACTCGTGCAGTATTATCCCGTCCTGTGATGACGAGATGGCTAGTCTCCGTAGAGACTTGCCGCTGTGACTGAAATTTGGTCGGAAAGACTTTAATAAACTACGGTCGGTACTGAGATCGCCTATCCGCCTTGGATTGGATGGAATGGATTATTGCAAATTCTCCCTACACGAGAGTATACATATAAAAAAACAAATAAATAAAAAAAACGAAATTGGCTGAATGACCGAGCGATACCGGCGGCTAATAAACAAAGATGTCGATATTATCAATGCGACCACTCAGAATTTTCTTTCAGGAGAGTTGTTTTCTTACAAATACAATTGACGCAGTTACAAACCAGGATTTCGTAGTGAACTATCCCACAAAGTCTTTAAATTTCCTGAATTTGCCTGGACTACCACCTCACAATTTACAATTAAAAGTAGGATCAGTTGTTATTATGGTGCGTAACATTAATAAAGCTCGACTGTGCAATGGAACGAGAAGAGCTGTGAAAAAGCTAATGAATAACGTCAACGGGACCAAGATCACAAAGGGAAAATAGAAAGGAAAAGATTTCTTGATTTCGCGTATACCGATGATTCCAACAGATTTGTCATTCAATTTAAGCGTCTACAATAATTTTCCGTGCGTCTGGCTTTTGCGACGAGTTATGTAAGTCGCAAGCATAATCGCAACTGATCCTACTTTTAATTGTAAATTGTTGTTCTATGTCCGTATGAGGACGCTCAAGTTCGCTCAGCGAACTCTAAAGAGTGCTATCCTAGGGGTTTCTCTGCATGATAAACTAAAAAAATGCGGATATCCGCAGTAGAACCAGAGTGACCAATTTAGCCCAACGGATTAGTAAGCTGAAGTGACAATGGGCCGGCCATATAGCTCGAAGAACCGACAACCGATGGAAAAAAAGGTTCTGGAGCGACAGCCTCGTACCGGTAGGCGTAAGGTAGGCCAACATCCCACTGGATGGAGTGGTAGGACGTGCAGGAAGTCGATGGATGCAGGTAGCTCAGGACCGTGCTTTGTGGCATACCTTGGGGGAGGCCTATGTTCAGCAGTGGACCTGTAAAGGGCTGTAATGATGATGGTGATGATGATGCTGACGACTGAGAGGAACCTATGATACAATTTAATCACTTTTTAATGTATAATGTTTTACATACTTAGGTAAAACATATTAATAATTTCCTATTTATAGTACTTGAACAAAGTACTCGTATTGTATTATAAGTTTGCGCGTTATATTAATTTAGATAACTTTGGTGTTAAAATAGTTTTACCGTTTTGAAATATCTTATAAATTAGAAGAGACTTAATTCTCGTACATGTTTTTGTAGTTTTATTTTAACTGCTTTTTAAACTTTTGAGCTCATGGATCAAGGGTAAATTGCTCGATGAAAATTTTGCTATACCCGAGCAATCCGGGTTCGACGCCCGCACGTTTTGTAATGAAATGAAATTAATAAATATAATTAGGCATTACTTTGCGGAAATTCATTACATTAAAGATGGTAAAATTTACCTTGCTATATTCACTTAAAGTGCATTGAGCGACAAGGTAATTTTTAACATCTTTAATGAATTGAAACTGCCATTTGCATTTGTTTTACCTCTACTGGTTACATAAAACTGAGGTCTATCTGATGTTTTAGGGTAGTCAACTGTTGTAAGAAAAAATATTGTATTTTTACATACAAGATTTTCCAAAAATAGTTGTAAGAGTTTGTCCAAAATTTACAATACATTACGTGAAAATACAGCACTCTACGAAATTAAGACAAAAGCAATATTACTGATTCCATTTTATTTTTAAATTTGTATCACCGGTTAAAAAGTAACTTATGTAAAGTTCTATTCCATATTATTCGTACAGCTGGGCACAGGCCGCCTTTTATTTCTGAGCACTCTTAATTTTGAAACAATAAGTCTACTGCACTGTTAAAACGCGTGTTAGCAGACTTAAATACCAGCTTCATACTGGATAGACATGCAGGTTCACTCATATTTTCCTTCCCCGTCTAGAGTTTGGTTAATCAGCACATAAAATATTAAACTAACAAATCGATCGCTTATTTTTGGTGCGGCTGCTCGGGTATGACATCGTAAGGGCTCTTGTACACGCTAAGAAATTTCACCGTATCTGCGGCGGATAAGACCGATTCATGTATACGACAAGAATTTTTTCGGTTCTAGCCACGAAAATTTGTCTTGTCTGCTTCAGACAATGAGACGTGTAAACGATAAGATTGTTTTCGGTCAGTCATGCGTAGGGTATAATGCACAAGTTTAGGTTTGTTTGTAATGAGTAAAATCATGTTAACTACGAAGCAAAAAACGGTTATTACATATTATATATACAAAAGCATATTATATATAAAAAAGTACGTAAATACATCCACACATGTATATAAAACCTTAAGTTATCTGAAGCAACTCACCTACTTCACCCCTCCCTTTACCGTAACAACACAGAGCTCGTCTTGTCTAGCGCAGATAAGGTTTTTTTTTCTTTGTCGGCGCCGGAGCATTGTACACAGATCGTGTGTAGAAGTTAACTGCCCAAAATATTTTAAGAAATAAAAAAAAGCCTTTACACGCGTGTATTCACTTCAAACAAGAGATTTTAATTCAAAAATGTGTTTCTGTTGAGTCGATTCGTTCCTTAACGTGAAATTACCATGTAGTCGCGATGAAAGAATATCCACTACCTCATATCGTCCCGTGGTTATGGCAACTGAGTAAAAGAAACCGGATATGAACAGCAGCGTCTTCCTAAAAACAACACAAGAACGAGAAACTGCGGCTGTCAATTTGCCTGACAAACTTTGCATCTATAGCAAATATTCATACATTTTTTATACAACAGATGCATTAAATTTATTAAAATTTTAATAAAAACGCAGTAGTAGTCATACTATTTCTTGCTTACTTATCAGCTCAAGTAGTGTAAAATATTATATTAGTAAAAAAACTATGGAATACATTCATTTGTGGTTCGTATACCGGCAAAGTTGGTATACCGGTGTGGATTTTGATCAGTCGGTGTCATCGATCCTCATTTTTTCGAAGATGCGCGAGGAGCCAGGCTCACTGGCAATGGCAACTAATATAGGACGATTATAACATTTTTTTGTGGCCTGAACTCACAAACATGCGGTTGCAACAGGATGGCGCCACTTGCCATGCTGCACGGCAAACATTAAATTTATAGGATGATAAGTTCAAAGACTTCGTTATCTCGCGTGGTAGCGACATCAACTGGCCACCGAGATCGTGTGACTTGACACCGCTCG
Source organism: Parnassius honrathi (assembly GCA_018247895.1). Classification (NCBI taxonomy): domain Eukaryota; kingdom Metazoa; phylum Arthropoda; class Insecta; order Lepidoptera; family Papilionidae; genus Parnassius; species Parnassius honrathi. Next base: position 4,472 of record DWHP01003866.1, read on the forward strand.
ACTAATTTCTATGGGGCTACTTGAAATATTTGGTCTATGCAGATAAACAACGGACAATTGCCAACATTGTAGACCAAAATGACTCACATTCTTCATGAAATATATTATTACGTGGTAGAGCCTGTTATATTAGTAGTATAGTTGTAACACGAATGTGTTAGCTCGGCCAGAGAAGGACCACGCTCACACAGAATACCAGCATAAAATAGCGGCTTACCGTTGCAGTGTTTCGTATGGTGAGTGTAAATAACGAAAGATCCCTTTTACTGATAACGAGGCATTCCATCTTAGTCCTCATGGGTGACAACGCATGAGCATTTTGATTCGTAATTGAGGAAAGATGCAGATGTCTATGGACCACAGCAACCACTTACTATCAGGTGGACTGTGTGCTTGTTTTTTACCTTTATTCTATAAAAAAGAGCCTCATTTATGCGAAGAAGTCGTCCTAAATTGCTTCACCAGGATACAATACAGGGGTGTCGAGGCGGCCATTTGGATGAAATTATATTTCATATAGAATGTAATCGAATGTTCTTTAAAATAAAATGAATATTCTGGGAACATTACTTACACAGATTTATAATTTTATTTTAAAGTTCGAGCTGTCTCAATAAAAAACTCTGTATAATATATTGAAATTTATATGGTACTAAGGCCATTTTGTGAATATAGCAAAGTAAAACCCACATTAAAGTGAATATTATTAAATAATATAATCCAACTAGTACGGGTTTCATTTGTGTTTTATTCTGTTCATACATTCAATTAGCTTTAAAAGTTATGAGCATTGCGAACAATTGTAACAAAGGATGTTATAAGTTGGCATGATGCCAGCTGCCTGAACACTGATGAGATACACGGCGTGGCGTCTATACTCGTACTGACAACCATTACAGTGAAACGTGATATACCTCTCTCTGGTTTAGATATTTGGTCCCAAATAATTGTAAAAAATTACAAGCTGCAAACACCCTTCTTGCCTTCTTACGATCGTTATATTAAAAATTAATGTGTTTATTCATTATTTTTATTTTTTCTTACTTCAAATTTAATACAAATAAAGAACAGTCGTCAACATGATTCAATTTACTACTGTATTATTACTAGCTCATGTAATCATTTCATTTAATATTATTTAGGTACATTGACATCAATATGGTTTGACCTAATCTTATATGCCTTGATTACAGGCGTAAAACAGCCAGCCTTTCGGTTTTTACAAGATACATTTCAGAAAGTGTGCATAAGAATTTTATGACATAATTTCTGCCCATTCCGTAAGCAGACCACCGGACGCTCGGATAGTCTCCACCACGTTATTATCGTCATACCACAAATACGAACTATCGATCGAAGATATCGATTTGCTTCGTCGTACAAAATGTTTAGCAACATAGAGAGAGAGAGAGAGAGAGAGAGAGAGAGAGAGAGACAAAAAAGGAAATTTACTACAACTCATTTTGATCATCCAAAGCCATAATTCAACATTTATTAAATGCAGTAACAAATGATACCATTTTGAATTCCGCTTTAAAAATAATTATTAAAAAATAGTTGGTAACTCATGTTTACACGCATTTTTATGCGGATGCATTAACTTTGTCAAAATTAATATTTTCGCAAATTTTTCCTTTTTGCAGTAGTAAAACAATCTACCAGCATCTTTCTTTCCATTCGATTATAATGTGAGTGTCTTCAAGTTAAGAGTGAATAGGCTTTTGTTAAGCTATATCAGTGCACCTTACCACCTTGGGCTGCATCACCACTTACAATCAGGTAGGGAGGGTAGTCAAGCAATAACTTACAAAAGTAATAATATCATTTGTTGTACAAACCAACAAACATTCTGCAATTAAAATTATAATTTTTAATGTTTCCTCTGCTAATCTCAATTATTATTTTAATTTTATATGTGGTACAGCCACGCTACAGCTATATTATGGTTGTAGCAAGAATGGTTCGGCTCGACCGGGGCAGGACCACGCTCTCAAAGAATACCAGCGTAAAATAGCATATAATGTTACACTGTCTATTTTGCTTCCGGAATTGCAAAATTACAAAATATTGTCACTTTTCCGGACAATGTCTTTCATTAATATTTTTTATATAATTACGTACATTTCTATTCTCCTAAGAAATGAGAGTAGGCCTGTATCTAGCAGTGGACGTATATGGACTGTTAATTTTCTTAATTAACTTTTTTTTCCACGTTATCAAGCTGTTGTATTATATTTCGTCAATAATTTAATAAACATTCGTTAAACAATCTACGCGTCTTTGTTGGTTGGATGCGTCGTAGCGATGACTAAATTTAGTTCCGCTTTTAATTTCGTGTTGTTAAAACCACGCTTTTAAAAAATGTGTACAATTCCTTTATGTAAATGTATTCAATGCCATTGTATCCAACATCGCATTTTGTACAGAGACATGTGTTTTATATATTCGTACAAAGCACGAATATAAATACTGTCATGGGGATTAAATACAAAATTAAGATATTTTTGATTCGTTTGCCAATTCTGTAGAGATGTAAAAAGAAATTTAAAGCGGAAATTTTGAATAGAGGAACTTAACAAATTATTTAATTATTTTTATTAACTTAATAAAAAATGCGGTTGCCAATCCGCTAGCCAAGCATGGCAACAATGGCAAGTATTCCCCCATGATGTAATATATGGGAGAGGCCTGTGTTCAGCGGTGAACTTTAATAGGCTGTAATGGTAGCGAAAGCAAATTGCAAAGTTTTGTGGGTTAAGAAGGATCCCACTATTAAAAGAAGCGAAATTATGTTTGTAGGTTGCACAGAGCGGCTTAGATAAAATGTTTCGGTTATAATGTAATCAATTTTTTTATAGGATAGGGTGACAAACGAGCACACAGTCCGCCTGATGGTAAGTGGTTGCTGTGGCCCATAGACATCTACATCCATCCTCGATTACGAATCAAAATGCGGACGCGTTGTAACCCGTGAGGACTAAAATGGAATGCCTCGTTTCCAGTAAAAAAGATCTCCGATTCTTTACACTCACCATACGTAACACAGCAGCATTAAGATACTATTTGACGCTGGTGAGCGTGGTTCTTCCCCGGTCGAGTCGACCCATTCGTGCTACAACTATACTACTAATATAACTGCTGCATGGCTCTGCCAAAATTTTTTGTGTTTTACAAGATTATAATCACCATTTGGTGTACAACATATACCATTTCACTTTCAACATGCAAATATGAAAACAATGAAGTTAGAATAATTATAAATAGCGTAATTATATAATGTCATTATTTTAGTCACATTTTAATTAAATAATTAATGATACGAAGAAGTTCTCGAATGGAAAAATATGCATTGTCAGTCAGAAATTTTAGAAGTTTACTTTAAAAATCATTCAGTTCTTGATGGCGTCGTATGTTCTTCGGCAATTTGTTTTAGAGCTTTGATGATATAACAAAAACCTCCGCCTTAACATGGCTATTCTATGAGATATATTATGTAGATGATCACTTCAAGGATCATTAGAAAAATGGGAAAAAGCATCAATTTGTTTAAAAAATATTAAAATCCCAAAAAATTTTATTACTCACTAAGTGCTTTTTTAAGTAAGGTTCTAATAGACTTCTCAATTTTTTTATTAAGTGTTATTAAATTACTTTTATTACCAACTAAAAACTCCTTCAACTTTCTTTAAGATCAAGCTATAATGGTGTAAAGGCCAAGGTGTTATTCTATTTAATGATCGGTCATTTAATTATTTGTCAGAATAATTCTGCTTCGAAAAACTAAGTTACAGGCACTTTGGATTTTTATTATTTCAAGAGAAAAACTCTCTACAATTTTTTGTATTTGTGATACTTTTTTGTGATGTGTAGCAGTAGCTTATAGCATTTACGTACTGCTTGGGTATATACATAAGTCCACTGCTGAACATAGGCCTCCCTGAAAAAATGCCTCAAAGCACGATCCTGAACTATAACTATAACCATCGACTTCCTGCATGTCTTACTAGGTCGTCACTCTATGTAGTCGGGGCCGCCCTACACTTCACCTACCGGTACGAGGCTGCTACTCGAGAACCTTTCTTACCCATCAATTGACGGTTCTTCAATCTATATGGCTGGCCCATGGTCATTGCAGCTTACTTATTCGTTAGGCTATATCGGTTACTCTATTTCTATTGCAGATATCCTCAATTTTAAGTTTATCACGTAGAGATACCCCGAGCTAGATGCCATAGCATATACTGGATCTGGATGACCTTTTTTACAGACTGGAAAAAAATAGAGTGTAACAGTTCAATGGAGTAGAAGCCTATGATACTGAGAGTTTACAACAAATTTTGAAGAATTTTGATTTTGATTAAGTAATTAATTTATGAATTTATAATGTATTTATTTATTTATTGATTTATTTATATATGATTCCGTAGACGGAAAAGGAGAGATCTCCCACCGTGCGAGGTGTTCTGCAGAGAATAATATATATATTTTTATAGAAGAGGGGGCAAACGAGCATGCAGCTCACCTGATGTTAAGTGACTACCGCCGCTCATGATCAACCGCAACACCAGGGGAATTGCAGGTGCGATGCAGGCCCTTTAGAAAGGAGTAAGCTCTTTTCTAATACACAATAGAATGGCTGTCAACCTTCTTTTGTACGAGATTCCGCATCGCCCAGAGCACACATACAAGCAATTACGTCGTATTATCACTACTAAAAATTCGATTCGCTGCATTGACAGCCTGAGTAAATTTACACATTTTTGACTTTGGATTAATGTTCAAAATCATCAAAAAAATCGTTTAAATTTTAATACATATTCATATGTAAATAGTGTGCAAATTGGTATTTTTTAAATAATTTGCACGCGAAATTAGGAAACGATTGTTACGTCAAAACACATCTCGTGTTGATATTTATACGTGTGAATTGACGTGTTAGTGACAAATAAGTGACTACACGGGCTACGCCCACTCCCCCTTTCTATAATGTATGTATTATAGTATTCTATGGAAAAATAAAATAAAAACAAACGGTGTTGTCATATTCAAATAATTTTAATTTAAAAAATAAAATATTAATTTTTTAATAAAAAAAACCTTAGTGCAGTTTAATTTCAAGGCATGTAATGCTACTTACAGAACGGGCTTCTTGCATAGAAGTCACTCTTATAAATACTAGCCTTTTACGCTTTAGTACGACGGTTTTTGACTCTTACTTAACTTTATCATTATCATTAATCCCATCGTCACCATCAGCATAGCAGTAAAAGGAATTTTACCACCCACGCTTTACTGTCGGACTAACGACGATAGTGTTGGACTTTTTGCATTTTCGACATCTTCTTCGTCACCGTCTAAAACATGTTAGAGAAGAAACTTTGTCAGTTGGAAAAATTGGAGTATCAAATAAATAGTTTTCTTAAAGCTTAAGCAGCTTATACTTTATGAAATAAAATAAATTGTTGAAAATAATTATAAAGAAGTCATAACTATAGTTCTATATTTATGTAGTTATGTTTATTCCAAGTCAAGAAAAAAATATCTTAATTGAGTCTGAAAAACTGTTTCCACGAAACTTGCAACTTAAACGCTAGCTTAATTAAGATTCGAATTTAGTACGTACCTACATAATATGAGTACTTCATATTTTCACTGCGGGCGAAATATAATATTTTAATCTTAATAAGAGTTATTGTTTAAATACTGCTTAATACGGGGTTTTCACTTTACTTTTTTCGCAACGACGTCGTAGTTATTAGATAAATACAATATTCATAAATGGATAATAACACAAATAATTAATCACAGCATTACGCCCTCATCCCCGCATATATCCACCCATAATCCCCGAAGGAGTTAAAAGAGCTCAAAGAGTAGCGACTTAATCGATTTAGCCACAAAATATGGGTTTAGATAGAAATTTTTGAAATAAATAATATCTGACTAGCCCGTCAGAAGATAACTTCATAAATTTAAACAGTGCTTAAAATATATTAACGTCCTACTGGGGCTAACAACTTTATATGAAAATAAGGGTACATTTGTAAATTGACAGTTTTTATCACACCTGTGGCGGCGCTGTCTTCTGGCCACAAGAGAAACACATCGAATCCTAAATCGCACTATTAAAGTTCCGGATCAAAAACAGTATATATAGAATAAGTCCGAACTACCACATGGAGCGTTGGCCGCTCCCGGGGCAGGACACCTTGCCCTACGGGAGATCTACCCTTTTCTTTCCACGGCCACATACGTATAGCCATCCAATGGCGATTTTAGTGGGGTACATTTCCTTCGTCCTCCATTGATTCCAAGAGGGTTTTGATGAAAAAAGTGGCAAAAATATGTAACGTAATGGAAAATTCCATGTTTTTTCTAGAAGGCTTCGGAATATTCTTTGTTTCTTCCAATATTTAATTGCAGCTTATTTAAAGTCCACAACTGATCATAGACCTCCCCAATAGTTTTTCTCTTGGGAGGATATTTACCTTAGTTTCAACATTTAATGCGCTTTAAATCTTAAGTTATAAAAAGAAAACATATTTATCCACACAGATATTTTGTAACTTATTTTATCTTTGAGATAAGCTTAAATGAAACTGTCTCGTAAATCCATTAAGCTGTTGAGACACTGCTGGCTTCATGCGACTAGACAGTGACGTATCTCTAATCCTTAACAAATTGCATAGGTCACTGCAATATTGCTTCTAAATAAAGTTTTGCAGAAAACATTAAACAGCAGGGACTATATCCATTATCACTTACACTCTGGATTCAATGTATCGGTTTGTATCTATTAGGATATAAAACGACGTGATATATTACATCAATTGGTAGGTATTTATTATCACAAGGATAGTGTCTTGTTTGCTTAAAGAACTGGCTGGCCTGGCAGTCGTTGTTCTGCCGTTTTCGGCAAATGGCGCGATAAGTTTCACTCCGGACTTTTTAAATTGAAATTTATTAACTCAACCACAGTGTCACCCATAAATAGGGTCTAAATTTTGTGATTTACTTCTGTGACGCAAAACCAACAATATATGGATTTGTGAATATGAGCCATTTAAATCCACGAATATAGAAAAGATTAATTTCTTCATTACGGCGCCACCTACGGATTCGAAAATACCTACATGTATATAGCATCGTCTCGATAGTACAAATATTGTGTGACCTCAATACAAAACGTTTAGAAGTTACTTGAGCTATTTTATAAGAAATACTCGATTATTTCTATTGTAAGAATAGTTCTAAAAAATTATTTTAAATTATTAATTTCAACTTATAAATCCCCTTACTACTTAGTGCTTAGTAATGTTATCTTTTATAGTAGTGATGTTGCATTTCTCGTGATTAATATAAAAGGATAGTTTTATGTGGTTATTAATATTATATACAAAAAAAAATAGAACACAGCCGAAGAAAATTAAAACAACCGTTTGTAAAATGGGTACTTGCTGGGTTCCATTAGTATAAATGCACGTTTGGCAATTGATTTATGTACCGTTTATGCAAGTTAATGAATCCAGACCACAGACACGATGCGAAACATTGTGACCATTAACAGATACCGCTTTTAAATAAAATGGCTAAAGTTTGTCTTCGTTCGAGACACTTTTGTTTCATTTTTTTTCTTAATTTACGAAGTGGTTCTTGTCTCAAATAGAGAAGCCAGTTCCATCATATTATTTAGCCTGACAGGTACAAAATAAAAAAATTATCGTCATAGTAATAAAAATATCAAACCGTTATATTTTTCAGCACACGGTATTGATTCAGCTCACACCGTTAAACACTCATTTATCCTTCGCGTTTGTCTGAACTTATATAAGAATAGTATTTGAAGCCGTTTTCATTTAATTGGCTTTATGCAGTTTATCGTAAAAACAAAAACGATCTGTGTGTATTTTAATATTTGCGGCGATATAATGCAATATAAATTTGACTAAGTATATATGTAATAAAACATTTAAATTGGAAGTGGGCAAAGTGTATAATTTTTGCGATTGTTTGCGAAATGTTCCGAAACACTGATATGATTAATTTGGCTCATTTGGACCATCGACTCAAAAAATATAAAATACAGAATGTTACGAATACATTAAGTTGCATCGCGGGCGTTTATTACTAACTGACTCAGTGAAATGTTACGTCGCAATAATGCTGAATGATATAAATGCTTAGGTTATTTTTATTATATATTATATAGTTATTGTGTACCGTAATAAGGTTGTATATAAAATCGATCCTCCTTTATATTTTATCCGGGCTGAGGACTGGCGGCTAGTCCTTAATTTATTGCCAGCTGACGTAATATTTATGATGAATAGGAAGAAAGTAAGTCACAATCACAGAAATCTAAATAATAAGACAACAGAAGTGCCTTCTACTGTCTTTTAATATCGGGACACATGTCGCCAGGTCGTAGTTCTCACACAAAGACTAACAATAAATACACAATTACGCCTACGAATATCTCTAGAATTCGTGCAACAAAGATTAATCTATAAACTATTGCGTTAAGGAATATTTTATAAAAACGCAAAAT
>DWHP01003867.1:0-13019 GCA_018247895.1 Parnassius honrathi
CTGTGCAAGTACTCAGAGTTAGAAAGCGCTGAACAACCGGAGATGACATGCCTAAGTGACTCCCCGGGATGGCGACAAGCTCGACAGACGTCGACGGTGACATCCTTTAGGATGTATCTCCGATAGTTGTTGGTCATAATAACCTGATCCAGTATTGCACAGACAAAACCTTCGGTTTCCACGAAGAGGTCATCAAAACGTAGCCAGTGAAGGAAGGCAATTGTATCTACGAAAGGCTCATGTAGAGCCTTGTGTGGAGCACCTTCTCTTTCCAAACGGTCTTCCGTTCGGAAATTTTCTGTACTGCCAGGTCCTGCAATTGGTCGTTGGCTAAGGGTAGAGGGGTAAGCCACGAGATGACCTCCTTACGTCCGTATAAAATGGATCATCTGATCCCGTCAGGAAGTCATTACGGAGGCTGCATATTTCGCTATCATGCATGGTGAGCGCACTTGAAAAGCCACACCCACCATGCTTTTGGGACAAGTACAGCCTCATTACCGACGATCTCGGATGGCGCCGAATAAAGAATAATTATTATTTCAACATTTGTAGTATTGAAATAATACCGGACGCATACTATTACTACGCTTATGCTCACTACGCATACTAATACGTAACTGTGTACTCGTATTTATCACCGTGAACACCGTATTTGTCAAATTATAAGTAAATTCATGAACAAAAATATGTTTAAGTACATAATTATATACATTAAGTACTATGTACCCATGTTTCTTTTTTTGCCGATACCAAGTAAATTGATTGATATTTTATTACTGTAAGTCAGTTTCAGTTTACCTTTATTCTAATAAAATCGAAATCAAAAATGTCTATTTCCATAAATAACAAAAATACTTATTACATGCAGACACACCCGTATCCCAAGGGGTACAGGCCGAGTCCATAGTAGCGAACTACTTGGACCACGTTTAGCCTAAAAATATGAGTTTAGATGAATAATTGTAAAAGAAGTGATAAGTGACTAGACCATCATCTACAAGTTCCTCATAAACATGCGAACCAATAAGTCTCAGACTAACAAGGGATGCATGACCTAAAACCAAAATACGTATTTTTTTTAAATATACCATTATATTAAAATTCGTGTCGGAAAGAAGAGATTTTATTTAGCAGCAATAAAGTCTTTTTCTTCTACGTTATCGCTTCCGGATAATTACTTAACTTTACTTGAACGTTCATGAGATCGTTTTGTTAGTAATACTTATTATAATATACTTATTTTACTGTTTTCGTTATTTATAAACAATTACTTAAATGGATGGATGTGCTATATTTGTCAGCTCACTCTTTAACGTTGATTTGAAACTTTATTTTTAGTTTAAAAAACTTTACCTCCCACACTAGGATTTTCCTATGTAACGTGGAGGCATTTCACATAAATTTGTGTTAAATATGGACAAACAGACCTGGTATAATTATTACTTTTTTAAAACCACTGCCGATACCAAGCGATTAACCAATGCGCTGCCATTTTTTTGAAATTTATAACAAAAGCATTAATTTTAACACACATGAAACATTTCGTAAGCCTCGGAAGCTTTAGCGCTTCGCTGTATTTTTAAAGATAAAATATATTTACAAAAGGATGCCGTTTGTATATTATTTATAATTTTTTTCATAACTGAGTTCCTAAGCTCCAAATTCAATTTCGATTCGAGGAATCAAATATAAAACAGTGCCGCTAAATAACATCCAACAGAAACAGCTAAGCTTGTCGTGTTATTTAGCCAACATACGAGCTTTAATTATTTCTCTAAAATATTGTTGACGGAGCACTTCGATGTACTATCATAATAACTTCTCATATTCTATCGGTTGTGATTATTACAGAGTAGAATTTTGTTGCCACATCAAAGTCGTTTGTAACATGATATTTAATTAATACGAAATAACTTTGTCAAATGATATACATATAAATATATAATTATGAGAGACTGAAGGCAAGTTTCAATATATTGAATGATTTGTGAAAATTACATTAAACAGGGGTGCAAAGTGTATTACACGAATTGTGTTACTTGTGAAGGTTACTAACGAGTGTTATAAAAGTACAAAATAAGAGGAGCGTTCATCGAAGAATAGTGTAACGAAATAAGAGCACATACACAGTAAGCGGAAGATGTATCTAAAATAACTACATAACATCATCACTTCAAAATCAAAATGTACATGCGTTTTCACCGTTGAAAGCTATGATGCTGTTAACAGGAAAAAGGATATCCGGTGTGATATCCAGTGCAGAAGCACACAAAGCCGACCCATTTTTTAAAGAATAAGGGCACTAAACTGCCAAACGAGCACACAATCTACCTGATGTTTATCGAATGCTATGGCCTATATATTAGCACTTTGACTTACTTACTTACTTAGAGATATGTAGGTGCTTTATTATCTCGATACCAGTATAAAAGGTTTTCATTTCTCTACACCCACTATACGAAATACAGCAGCATTAAACTACTATTTTACGCTGGTATTTGTGAGATCGTGGATCTTACCCGGTCAAGCCAACCCATTCGTACTACAACTACAATTTGGATGCCGCGTGGTTCTACCACACCACCTGTAATGATGTGTGCATTTGTGCCGCATCGCTACAGTCATCTGATACAGGGATGGGCGAAACCCCAACGTAACCTAAACACGTTGTGGCATTGTACTGATATTAGCTTTACGCTAGACGATAAATACGCTGAAGTCAAAAGAAAAGTAGATTTGACACTGGTTGTGCTTAATTAGTTGCATCTACGTCACAACATATCACTGCACCGTGTATCATTTTGCGGATTTTTAATATTTAGGACACATTATACGTGGTAGAGCCAAGCTGCAGCTATATTATGGCTGTAGCATATGGGTCGGGTCGACCGGGAAAGGACTATGCTCTCACAGAATTGCGTAAAATAGCAGCTTAATACTGCTTTGTTTCTTATGGTGAGTGTTTCAATGTCGAGCACATATCCAGAGACCCTTTTTTACTGAATACGAGGCATTCCATCGTAGCTTTCAGGGGTGACAACACATATTTGTTTGGATAGTGCGTTGTGTTTTTTTTAGAATAATGATGTAAAACGGGCACACAGACCACCTGATGGTAAATAAATGCTGTGGCCCATAGACATCCACATTTATACTCAACTAATGATCAAAATGCGAATACGTTGTCGCCTCTAAGAATTAAGATGAAATGCCTCGATTCCTGTAAAAAGGATCTCCAGTTCTCTACTCTCACCATACGTAACACAGCAGTATCACGCTGCTATTTTACTCCGGTATTCTGTGAGAGCGTGGTCATGCCCCAGTCGAGCCGACTCAATCGTGGTACAAATACAATATATAGCTGCTGCGTTTTTTTATTTTATCTCATTGAAGAACTGAGCTTTGACTACCAAGCACTGGCTCAGTTGAACAGAATTATTTAATTGCTATGCTGATAATCCTGAATCTACACCAATAAAACTAAATTTGAAGGGTCGAATAATTCCATGTAAATTACTGCTTTGAGACAACTATTACGATCTGATAGACTGATTAATTGAATAAATTTAGATTTAATTTGACCGCGTTTTTGTATACTACCGATTACATGGTTTCCCGTGATATTGTATTATATTTGTATTTTTTCGGCAGTATTGCTATTCAAGTTCAAAAATAATTGTTCACAGCATTTCATAGGGTTTACTCGTTTGTTTAGGTTCACCCAGTTTATAAACTTAAATAAGAGACGATAGAGTTTGAATTTCTCTTTCCGTGTTTTCAATGTTATAGCAAGACACACAGCACGTGTGTGCACGTGCACGTGACTTATGCATTCATACACCATCCAAACAATATATTCCGTACTGTTAAACTGTTCTACCTGCCAGGCGGGGCACCCCAGTGCCAGCTCCTACCACTCGAACGCTCAACCGATTTGTCAACGACCGAGTTCTTTCTGATAGGCTCAAATCACTGGCACTGCGAAGAGATGTTGCATCTCTTTGCATATTCTGTTGCATCTATCACGGGAGTGTTCAAAGAAATTATTCGGAGTAATTCAGTCGCCAAATTTATTTACAAAAAGTGTTCAATTTTTAAAAATAAAATTACAATTTCATAGGAACATACATTTACCTGTGTTACGGCCCTGAGTTGCCCCGACAAAGGTCGACCGAGATAGGGCCCATAAGTATCACAACTCGACGAGCAACAGAGGGGAGTGCCCAAATGGCCTATGGAGAATTATTATACATATGACTAGCAAGCAAACAACTTACTCAGTTTTGGAGTAGGGTCGACCGTATGGCGACTTCAGAGTTATGTATAGGTAGTTTGCGTGTAGTGTAAGAAAATGTATTATATGATCTGACTTCACCGAGTTAAGCGGCCACACCCACTGTCGTTGCACTGCTTCAAAGGGTGCCCTCACTTTCGGGCGCCGAACTCCAGTCTAACGTCACTAAGCACAAAACTATAATCTAAAAGTAACGTGACCTCCTTTCGAATCACAAAGTTTAGCGTTCAATCGACCAAGCAAAAGCACTTCGTGCTATATCAAAATGCTACACAAGCCACACATCAATGCAAATAACGGCATAAAAGTTCCTTTAATCACTACAAACTCAAGAAAGCTTCATTATACCGATATGAACAAACACGATAAAGTAAGAAGGCGGTCGTAATGCAAAGCAATTATTGTATTATTTATCACGACCTACAAATGACACGGGAGACGCACACACTCGATTCTTCTAGACTACAATCCAAATTATTCAGTGCGATATCAAAAATGCCGCGTAAGCAACTAGTCGACACAAATTAATAGCAAGTGAAGTTAAATTGATCACTCAATGTCAAAGAAAGGCTTCGTTGGCACGTATATTAACGATCAACGAATAACGATTTCAATTTAACTCCTCGACGCGGTGCTCGCGGGTGCGGCTTCAAACAGACTACTGGCTGAGCGGCGCGGCCGCCGTTCGCGACAAGAATCTCTCCCTGCGCACCAGCTATCATACCAGTTCCCCGCTCGAAACGAGCGTAAAGCTTTTTGAAAGACTGGTTATTCTGTTGAATACAGCTTAAACAAAAGAAATTAAATGATATTGAAAACAAAATTTTATTTTATTTTATTTCTCTCGAGTGTTTTCAATATCATTTAATTTCTTGTGTTGTAGCTGTTACACAAAGAATAAAAAGGTTTTTTTTAAGCAGCGTTGCTTAATGCAAAAAACTAGTTTACATAATGTGTGTACATATAATGAGCATACAACAAAGCTATATAAAGTTTATCACTTAGTTGCAGTCCTTTTCCTATTCCCATTCACCATTCCATCATAATACGTACTCCGTTTTTGAAAAACTATCTTAGAATTAATTGAACATTTATCAAAATTCTTTACTGGTCCTTTCCGTTTCCAGTTCCCATGGTTCATGTTACGTTACGTTTTACGCAGTAAAGCCTGCAGCAACAACACTCGCACAGAATACCAGCGTAAAATAGTAACAAATCTCTTCCACGTTTTATGCATGGCGGGTGACCAGATTCAGAGACTATTTTTAGTTCTAGCGAAGCATTGCGTCTTAGTCTTCAGTGATGATAACGCATCTGTATTTTGATTGTTATTAGAGGATATACGAGTATGTACGAGGTGTATAAGGGCTCCACATAGCAGGCAAAAATACTTTTGTTTACTTCATAATTATGTCAAAAATTTTAAATGTATTTGTTTTTAATATTTATATTTTACTATACCAAAATAATCTAACAAGACGTCACAGTAAAGTAATTCCGGTAACAATATACACTGTCCATCGTATTCCTCATATTTACTGTGTGAAATTTGTACATAATTTTACATTATATTGCTCTCAGGAAGCTTACCATTATGTGCTTATTTTGCTCGTAGTATACGTGGCATAATAAAAGTAAAATATACCAGGCCAGACTGGGCGACTTTCATTAAAAATGCTAGCTAGTTCACAACTGGACATCAATAATATGAACCTACATAATATTTCAATATCAGATTTCATGAATTGTCAATATTGTAACCGATTTCAAAAATAACGGGAGTTTCCCAATTCAACCGTTTTTTTTAATGTATGCTACGCAATAATCTTTTTATTATTAAATTTTTATTGAAAGGAATTATTCCCTGAAGGCAATCTAATTAAATGGTAATAAAATGGGGGTAGAATATTAAATGGAACTGGTTATCGGCTAGAACTTGTGTTATCGGTAATAAAACTTAAAAACGATTTCCTGGAAGACGTTGCTAGCTACTAGTTAAAACATGTGTATAATACTAACAATCTGGATAACGTATATTTAACTTTTGTAAACAGTTACTTTCAGTTTCTATATGGCATTGGGCGCGTTTTTGTATAGCATTCGGTGAGAAACGAGCACAGAGTCCACCTGGTGATAAGTGAAAGCTGATTTAGAATCAAAATGCAGATGCATAAGAGGAATAAGAGGGAAATTAACGTTTTCAGTAAAAAAGGATCTTCGGTTCTCTGCACCCTCCGGTAATTTCCAACGGTTACTTTTACGTCATCTGCAGGACGAAATGCGGTAACGGTAGCTAAATCAGAGTTGGACTAAAGAAGTCGTATGAGAACAGGTAAACAATCCGTTAGATCATTAACATGATCAAAGAACCTCTCACAATTTTGACACCTCTCTCACACTTTGACTCCTTCGACAATTATGAGATAAGCGCTAACAATAAATTGAAGTAGCAACCATTTGTATTAATTTATACACATACATTCGATTTGTGAATAGGTCCATTCCGATTCACAAATCGAATATATGTGTGGCTACAAATTCCTGTTAGCGTTACCGCAATAGATTGTGCCCGGTAACCAAAACTGACATAAAGTCACAATTTGCTCAGAAATTGTGGTTAGTAAATCAAACTATTTTGTAAGCAAAATATGAGAAGTTTGAAGTGACTATTCCTATTAAAACAATAACATTAGTACGAAATATTGTTATATAAATATGTTAGTGCATTATTTACTTCATTACCTATATCTTCTGTAAAATAGAGACATACACTAGCTCTTAAATTACGGCAATTGTATTTTCGCTATCCTATTTTATCGCACAGACTGATAGACGTGCCAGTATAGACTTGAAAATTCAGGCATGTAGAGTAATAACTAGTATGATAGAATAATAATTAGTAGGTAAGATAAAAACTAGTAGGAAGCATTTTGCATGAAGAGTCTAAAAGCACTAAAGACAACAATAATAGTCATTTTGAGATAATTCCTGATACATGCGAGAAATAAAACATACAACAAAGGTGCATGGGACTTTAAAAGGAAAACAATGAAGATCGGAACTATTTTGTTGAATCTTTAAAAGCCTGAACCGATTGACCGAATCACCATTTTAAAACTTTGATCTAGATGTATGATCAAATATATGAAAAAGATTTATATATGTAATGTTATGTGAAATTAATGTTATAATTGCAAGTAATACTCGTGTATATTATATTATATTGCGGCTAAGACTAAATGAGTATAACTAAATGCTTAAAGCGACGGCGCGGTGTCGCATCGCCATAATTTCGTCGAGCCGTCATACCGGAGATGTTAATGCAACGCAACAGTGATCGATTCAAATCACTGTTGCGTTGCATTAATACGAACTTATTCAGAGCTGAAAAAGTACTGTTAACTGTTGGTGACCTGGCCATGAAAAACACAAAATTGTGTAATCCGACACCTTGTCGACATGTCCAGAGGATATATGAGCGACATTAGGTCTTACAAACGTCATTATTATCATCATTATAGCTTATCAAAGCCCACTACGAAGCATATGCCTCACCAAATACAGCCTTATAAGGGGGGTACTTGCCAAAGTTGCCATATAGCAGACGGGTTGGCAACTGCATTTTTTAAAATTTTGTAATAGTTATTATTAGGATGGCGCCGCTGGCCACCCGCTGTTTTGTTACTCCCTGTCGCCTCTTACAACACCTACGCGACGATATGTACAAACGTATTCTTCTGTTTTGT
The DNA here is from genome assembly GCA_018247895.1 of Parnassius honrathi. Taxonomy (NCBI): domain Eukaryota; kingdom Metazoa; phylum Arthropoda; class Insecta; order Lepidoptera; family Papilionidae; genus Parnassius; species Parnassius honrathi. The sequence continues at coordinate 8,044 of DWHP01003867.1, forward strand.
CCCTGAACATTAACAACAAATATTTTTTTCGACAAATATTACACTAATAATAATAATAATTTCCTCCAGGCCGAATTTCAGTCATGGCGTATACTGCGTAACCAGAAGATATTGTTTTACTTTACATACTTACTTCTAGCTCAGATGTCCTCTAAACAACATTTCATTGTCAACTTCGGGTACTATAACTAATGATTTTCTGTTGTACTTGCCACAGAATACCATATATATTAAAGTATTCTCTAGTAATTACAACCATAGCAGCACTTATACGAGGGTGACACTAAAAGTTCTTAGAAAATCAAAAACCGAACAAACTAGTAAGTTATTGGTTTTATTATATATTTCTAAAATAGTGTCCAATACATCAATACATCGCTGCATCCGATGGAACCACTGAGAAATACACTTTGCCCACTCGTCCTTAGGGGTCTCTTCGACGGCATTTTGAAACGCAGTCTTCTTCCTTAGCGTCCATAAAACGTTTTCCTCGAAGTTTTCCTTTTTTTTTAGAAATAAATAAAGTCGAGGCTATAGGGCGGCTGATCCAGTAATTTTACGTCTGATATCGCCAAGTAGTCGATTGTTCGCTGAGGGGTGTGCGACGAGGCGTTTTCGTGGTGAAGAGCATCCTACTGCGAGGTTTTTTCTCCCGAACTTTTTCCAAGATATGTGGCAAAAAATTGTTACTGTACAACTCTGCGGTATCTGTTTTTCGATCCTCTAAAACTATTGTTGCGTAATGACATGTCCTTTCGAAGAACGAGGTCACCATATTTTTTCCCACACTGCGACTTGTCTTCACTTTAGTTGGCAACTCCTCGGAAGAAAACACCCAGACAGTAGACTATCTCTTAGTTAAACAATAAATCCAGCTTTCGTCACCCGTAAGTATGTCGAATACAGCATTTGAATCACCTCCGTTAAATCTTTGAACTATTTCACGACACCAATTAACACGACGGAGTTTTCGGGCCACTGTCAAATTATGAGGTATCCACCGGGTACAAAGCTTCCCGACCACTAAAAATTGTATTAAAAAAATTAATACTATGTTGACAAAGAGTTCCATTTTCAAACTTTGAACTTATTTTTTTACTATATCGTTCACAAGTGGCCAGTTCGAAAAACTTTCGGTGTCATCCTCGTATTTCATGGTTTGTCGATAAACTGACCGCATTTTAGGAGTTTTATTGAGCGGAAAGACCGTAAATTAGCTTCTTGAAAGAAGCAGAAGTTCTTAAACTACCAATAAAATGTAGCTGAATTAAGATTCTTTTACGTTATATGCTTGCACATTCAAAACATAATAATTGATGTTAAAGTTAAAGTAAAAGTTACAACCTATATACGCCCCATTGCTGGGCGTAGGGTTGCTCGCGTACTGTGAAAATTACAGCGCGCTCTGCGCCCCTGAGCTATAAGCGCTTCGCCAGCACCAGTTATGGATAGTAAAAATTGGAGCAACCTATTTCCGAAATTAGAGTTACGTGCTCCGCAGCGGAATGTTTGTAAAGATGTTACCCAGGGCCTTCATGAACAAATAATTTTTAGCACACCCTTCACTGAATGTAACAAAAAGAGATATTCTTTGTTTTTGTAAATGAGTACAATTTTTTGTTAACTACTTCTGATAGTTTTTTAGACTGTTTCTAGGCGGCGAAGGTGACGGCATTGTCGTGTAGTAATAATAATGTGTACTGTCTTTCGCGTTTTTTTTACACTTTTGTGTTTGTTTTGACAAAAAGATTGTCAAAAAGACTTTCGCGTTCATCCAATATATTTAGAAAGTCCAAGTTTGTTAACTGATATAAGATTTCGAGACTCAAAGTCTCTTTATCGAATTTCACCTGATTTTTGAGGCTTATCGTATTTTAATCTAAGAAGCCACACGTATTGTCATTTCATTAAAGATAAATAATGTAAGTAAGTTACATTTTTTAATAAAGAGTGTGTTCACCTTTTTTGATAGAATTAAAGGAGTACCAAGGGCTCTAACTGCAACCTTTCCTTCGCGTAAATTTTTCCAACCCTGCCAACTAAGGTTTAAGTTGTTCTGTCGTTATTTTTTCTTATACTTTTATCTGTTTTACTAAACAAAATACATATCAAAATTTCTTGAAAGGAATAATATCACAAGCTTATTAAAGCCATTGTTTGCGCCCGATCGAGAACCAGTTTAACGTTTGGACGGACTGCATTCCTCTAGAGGGCGCGGCCGCTCGAGCGAGTCTAAGGCAGTCCCTTTTGAGCGCGCCTGCGTGACGCCTGTCGTTTTGTAGTCGGTTGAACCGACACCCGTGTTCCGTCGCGTCGAGAAGTTGAATTCGTTAAAGCGCTCGGCCGCTATAGTGTTAGCTTATTTTCGTTAAGATACGTGACTAGGCTTTTGTTTGAGGTTGCGTGATTAATTTAACTTCGCTTGTTATGTTGTGTCGACTAGTTGTTTATGGGCGTTTTGATATCGCACGGAATCACTTAGATTATAGTCTAGAACAATCGAGCGTGTTATTTGTAGTGATTAAAGGAACATTTGTGCTGTTATTGACATTGATGTGTAGCTTGCGTAGCATTTTGGTATAGTACGAAGTGAGTTTGCTTGATCGATTGAACTCTAAACTTTGTGAATTGAAAGGATGCGTTACTCTTAGCTTATAGCGCCCGGAAGTGAGGGCGTCCTTTGAAGCAGTGCAACGACAACGGGTTTGTCCGCCTACCTCAGTGAAGTCAGCTAACGCATAATACACCTTACACAGACACAACCACACTACCTTTACATCACGCTGACGTCTCCTGGTGGTCGACCCTACTTCCGGAACTGGGTAAGTTGACTTGCTTGCTAGGTTTATGTATAAGAATTCTCCATAAGCCATTGGGCTCTCCCCTTGGTTGCCCGTCGATCTGGAGTACAGATGGGCCCTACCCCAGTCGACCTTCGTCTGGGCAACTCAGGGCCGTTACACATAAAGTAACTGTATTATTAGCGTACGTGGTACCGTGGCTCTACCACGTATAAGATATAGCTGCAGCGTGGGTATGCCACGTATTTACGAGAAGTCAAATATCGAACACAATTGAATATTTGATAACACAGACTGAATAGGTCAAATCTACCCTAGTCCGATTTCCTCCCCTCTTACCTTTAGCCGTCGCAAAACAAACTGTCTCCGAAGTTAAGTCAGCATAATTAGACTGAGGCATTCCATCTTAGCCTTAAGAGGTGACAAGTGACTTATCTGTAGTTGTTTGCAGGTGTACATAGACTACAGGCCGCTAACTATCGGGTAGCCTGTTCATTTAAGATTCAGTTTAGAAAAAAATGCAAATAATATCTGTATTCTTTGGAAATATTTAAAAATCTAATTTTACTTAAAATACAAAATCGACCGAGTCATGTCATTGTATGCATTTAGTATTTATTTGCTTTAAAAATCGTATGGGCACTTCAACCAATCAAGGACAAGGAACGCTTTGGAAATTTTCAAGAAGGTACAAAATCGACAGTCATAATAGTCTATCTAATAATTAACTACTTTGATTTGACAGAAAAAACCTAGTAATAATATATACCTCTTGAAAATATAAAATAATACACACAGCATTTATTTTGTACAATTGTAATAAATCAAATTAAAGTCAATCTTCTTTTTAATACAATCATTTTGTCACTTAGCAAAGGAATTGTGTTAATTAATAAAACAGAATTTTAAATGAGCTACTTTATGTAGCCATGGTAAAACACGAAGGAGTAAAACATAAACATCAATAGCTAAAAAGTATTTAAAAACAGGAATGAGTAAAATATAAACATCAGTAGCTAAAAAGTATTACATCAATCCCCAAAGTCTAATTATTTTGGGCAAGCCTGCTGGCGCGTCTAGTTCGAATAATACTGGGTGTAACATTACTCAGACGAGAAGTGGCCTTCATCGGTGTACCTTTGCCAATTTCTTTATTTTTTGTTTCTTTGTCACTTCCATTGCCTTGTGTTTGTGGATTATCAGAAGCATTTTCGGGGGTTGCTTTGTTATCTTCTATGATTTTATCTTGTGCGTCTTCCTGAATTGTTCCCAGACCTTGAGAATCCTCCTCATGCATATTGCTAGGAGAGTAGACCTTAGCACCTTGTGTTTCTTTTTTAACATCTTTGATATCATTTGTTTCTTGTGATATGTCTTCAGTTTTAATGTCATCACTTTTTTGTTCTTCCTCTGCTTTCCGAATAGACGAAAGCAAATCAGATATTTGATTTTCAAGGTCTGGTGTTATGACATCTTTTGATATGGATGTATTTTTTTCCACATCATCATCTTTTGAAGATAGAGAAGTGTTTTGTTCCTGATTTTCATTTGCCATTATTGTAAGTTTGGAACTTCCTGTAAATAAAGAATGCGTTATTTTAATTCTAAAATTGAAAATATTTTAAAAAATAAAAATATATATTAATATTTCTTACCTACAACAGCCCCACTGTTAGCTATCGCATTTTCAAAGTCTTTCTCATTTTTAAATCCTACCACCAATAGATTTTGAACAACTTTATGCTTCTTTATGCTTACCGGGTTGAACTGATTTAGGAATTTATATGCATCAGCTCTATTGGGGAGAATTGGCTGTCCAAGTACCTGTCCACATCACATACAATGTTAAAAAAACATATATTATTTACATTATCAAGAAAAATGATAAACTATTTTTTTACCTTTACGAAGTATTGAGAAGCTATGGATATCGATTCAGTAGGTACATTTGAACCATTTTTAGCAGTGTTTATTTCAACACCATCATTTTCCATTCCCTTTCCTACCAAATTATCATTTTTAGTTTCATCAATTCCTTGCCGATTATTTGCTTGTTCTTCTGTAGCAGAATTACTTTCTTTGGATTGTCCCTCTTCATCTTCTGTATTGTCAGATTTTTTTGCGGGTTGGACTTCAACCTCTTCGTTTTCCATTTCACTGTCATTTATTTCGATT
>DWHP01003868.1:0-13019 GCA_018247895.1 Parnassius honrathi
AGTATATACAAACTTTTAATTCAATTTTGCAAAATTATATCTTTTTATGTATTTACTTAATTTATCTACAGCTATACATATTATACTAAGAGGTTTAACAAGCCAGTGTACTAATATTATACAATTGAGATTTATAATTAATATTATAATATATTAAAGTTTATGTAATACAAACAGTGGCTTATAAATACAATTTGTATCATACATTTCTCACTTTTCAACTAAACTTTGGCTGTTAGATCTCTGCTGTCAGGAGTTGGGTTTTATTTATTTCATATATTAATTACAATGTTGTATTTACTAATATGATTAATAAATTGTATACCCCAAATACAACAGGAATACCACAGACGACTCTATGCTATGGAAATCACCTTACTGCATGCTCCATTCAGATCTTAGTCTAAACAATATTATATACAGCTGGTAATATTACCGAATCTAATAAGTGTAAATACAGTATGATTGTGTTTTCAATGCCTTATTTTTGAGTATCAAAGCCCTTGTTTTGGTTTTAAATACAATAAACAGTATTTGTCTTTACCATAGTTTTTTCTAATTAACTATGATTTCAAAACATTAAAATTTTCATTACCTCACTGCAAATTGTTCTTCTAACGTTCAAAAAAATTGTAAAATTTAAAACCTACTAAACTACATAAACACCCAACGAGTTATTATTTATTTATCCCTTATTGCAAACTGTGTAGTCTCAATGTAAGAATATCCACTACCCCATGTTATCCCATGGGTGTCGTAAGAGGCGACATAGGGAAACAAATCAGGAGATGGGCAACCCACTTCCCACGCGTGGTAACTATAGCAAATAACGTATGGGGCAATCTAAGGGAGAGGCCTATGTACAAGGACTTTAATAGACTGTAATGGCAACTGTATTGCAAACACCTTCAAATAGGGGTTACAAAGTTACTGTCTCTGGGGAATGTATATTATGAAATGGAAAATTAATAACTATTACATCTTTTGATGCACGGATGTATGTTATAAAAATAAAAATTATGTTATTTATATATTATTAGTTCTAAGAAATATTGCTCATTTGCAGAGGAAAATTACCACACAAGCTACATTTTATTGGATCTTCAAGCTGCAATTCAGGTTCCTTTCTCAATTATTATAAGATTACTTATTTAATTAAATTTTTAAAACCTTTCTTATTTTGTGGTATTATACTTAATAGTGAGGCCATAAGGCGGATTACGATAATATTGAAGATCCTGAATGGTATCATTGAGACATCTTACACATAAAAATCTGTAGCATGAATCAACATGCTGTGAAATGCAACATGACATGCTTACAATTATTACATACAATAATGCTTGTATACAGTGCATTGTCAGACCTAGCTCTTATTATGCCAGTATGGTGATGTCGCAACAAAACCATTCCCAAAGTGTGGTGGCTAAAGTAGTAGAATCATCATAATGTGACACTGCTCACTGCATCCTTTAACTCTAGGATGTTGTTAATAGCACAAAAGATTATAAGCCACAAATATATAGGAATGAAAAAGTAATTCATTAACTTTCCATATTTTTGAAATAGTATTGGAGAAAAGATTAAGAATTGAAGTTTGACCCTCTCGCCTCTCATAATTTTAGGAAATGTATGTACGGAAAACGGACTATATTATTTATATGCTCTCGGTAGATGAGGTCTGTTTTAATTTAAATAAAACTTATTCTAAAGAATTTAACATGAGAAGCTGCTTCAGTACTTTAGTTTGGGAGGTTTCTCTGATCTCTCCTGCCAGGAACATTTCATCAACAACTGTGTATACCTAGAAATAAAAAAAATTAAATAGGTATTAAAAAACAACTACATCCAAAAATCAATTTTTTTCAAACATTTCCACAAAAATATTATGTTTATTAATTACAGTTGGCAAGTTTTAATTAGGATTATCGCCACTTACCTTATAAAAGTTGAATACAAGATCCAATTCACATACATTATGGAAGTATTCATTCAACACCTCAACAAAGTTATGGATAGCTTCAAGGTAACACAAGTTGTTGTCATTCACATCCACACAAATGCAGAAATATAAGCCTGCATACCGTCTGTACACTATTTTGAAGTTTCGAAACTGAAATTGAAATTCATTGTATCAATTTTAAACTACATCAATAAGTAATTGTAAATTTTGATAGGTTAATAGAAAATATGAAAGCACGATTGTAAATGGCTAAGTTTTACCTCAACAAAATTAGTGTGCTTTGCATCGCGCACAGTAACAACAGCGTGTACTTCTTCAATTAATTTCTGTTTCTCATCATCATCGAAATTCATATACCATTTTGCTAGACGTGTCTTACCCGCTCGGTTTTGAATTAAAATAAAACGGATCTGTAAAAGAATAACACAGAGACATGAGTAGTTGCAAAATTCTAGAAGTATTACTTGAATTTAAATTTAAATACCATTATGTAGGAAATTTGTGTAATTTATTTTTTGGTGAATACGCCTACTTGCTCTAGATTTTTTTTTTTGGATTTTGACATTGACAATGACATTTGTGTTCCAAGTGTTGTAATATTTAAAAAATATTACTTTGAATTTATGACTAATGTCGAAAAGGTGGTCATCAAGATCTTAGATTATACTTGGGTCCAGGGTCAGTACGCGAAATAGGAGAGTCCAGAAAATTTTGTTTTTAGGTATCATATCTTGGATTAACATGACCAGAACTGAATTAATAAAATACTAAAAAGAGCAGCAAAAATTACTGTATTCTACAGACTAAATTTAATTTTCTAGATAATATCGACTAAAATATTAGCCGCAATTGATAGGAGTAAAATTAAAGATCACTGCTGGAACTGAAAATGGACCACCTACGTTCTAAGAAGAATTTTCCCTAATCGTCCTAATCGCATTATTAGACGTCTCGCACTTTTGACGCTGCTGCCGCACCATTTTGGTCTTGATATTTTCAATGTCATCGGTACTTGATGGAATCCATAAAATACATTTTACAATATGCGAGTACCTCGACCTTAATTTTTGTCAGTTACGAATATATAAAATATTAAAGTTGCTAATTGCAATTTTATAGTACTAATTTATCACCGGCTCTATTGTGAAGCAAAACATCGTAAAGAGCTAAATGTCTTGTAAATAAAAAAAACAACATGCATTAGGACAGCACGGCAGACATTCCCTTGCTCTAAAACTTTTGTGCCAAGAAACAAAGTGCACATTAGTTTTAGCGTTAACTCCCACTCAATGAATTTAAAGTTCGTTATGTTTCGTGAAGGTTTATCCCTTCATTATGTTTGTAAAAATACTATGATGATCAAAGAGACTATTCAAACAAATACCTTTATGCTATGAAAAAAGACCTTCAGAAAATGAGTTTATAAGAGGCTAAAACTTACAACAAAATAGAAATCTACTAAATTTATTCACTCTGGATTTAAGAATAAAATTAAACTATCCTCCATAAATTTAACAAAGAATAACTGAACAAAAATTAAGGTTTTCACGACTTTTCTTGTACCAGGGCGTGGCTACTTAAGAACGAGGTGAAATATTTGACAAATTACGTGACTGGACTTAGATTTCATATAAGTATTTAAATCAGGCACGAAAAGTTAGATTTATTGACCGTAATATAGCGACATTGCGGTATTTGAAGGGGGCATTTACGTATTTTTGTTTGAATTTAAAAAATCTGTCTTGATTCTACGAAATATAAATTCTATGACTTTAGATATGTATTTTATCCTAGAGTATTTGTAAGCAAGCGTGCGTTAACGAGTCAGCACTGTAAATACGCGTCAGAACAGTCTCGAAATGGCAAGGGCGACATTATTATTCACGAAAACAGAATGTCACGCGCGTAAATTATTTCTATCGACGGTATTTATTTAAAATCTTAATCACCTTGGAAATGTGCAGTGCCATGCTGCAAAAACAATTCACGGAAGCAAACTAAGAAAAGCAATCACATTTTTTCATCCCTATGTCATATTTTAATAAGAAAACACTGATTAATGAAAATTATGCCAATGAGAATTTCTCTCGCAAGGAATTTATACACTACTAAATTGTTACTACATAGTAGTTAAAAAAATCCTTGTTCTCATCCGGAAGCTAGATTATAGGTCCCACAATCGATACCTTCCATGCATTTCGTCTATTTTAAAATTTTGTAGTAGGTAACACTAAGACGAATATCGAGTTGTTTTTCAATTTTCATTCTTCATAGTGGATATTTGACGTTCAACATACTGTAATACATGGTTTTTCTAAAAAAGATTACATCAATGTAGTGCGTAGCGTTTCATTATGTCTTTAATATAAGTAGTTAAGTAGGAAAACAAATAGATTAAATCTTAAATGACGCCCACGAAGACTACAAAAACTGAAGTAGAAATGGTGATACGAAATAGAAAAACTGTTATGAAAGACGGTATCATGACAATGTCGGGCATCGGCGAACCCTCGGTCTTCCACGCTTTGGTTGTCATCTTTTTGGAGTTCTTCGCGTGGGGTTTATTGACAATGCCGATTATATCAGTGCTAAACGCGACATTCCCGGACCATACGTTCCTGATGAATGGCCTTATAATGGGAATCAAGGGAATATTATCATTCCTATCGGCACCGCTTATTGGTGCGCTGTCCGACGTGTGGGGCCGCAAGTTCTTCCTGCTAGTGACGGTGTTCTTCACGTGCGCTCCGATCCCGCTCATGACAATAAACACATGGTGGTTCTTTGCAATGATTAGCATCAGTGGAGTGTTTGCTGTGACATTCTCGATTGTGTTTGCGTACGTGGCTGATGTTACTACCGAGGCTGAACGATCCCGAGCTTATGGTCTAGTCTCCGCGACGTTCGCCGCAAGCATGGTCATATCCCCTGCCCTTGGAGCCTATTTAATGGATTTATATGGAGAGGCGTTGGTCGTCGCTGCTGCTACAGCTGTCGCTGTTTTAGATGTATTCTTTATAATGGTTGCTGTTCCCGAGAGCCTTCCTGAAAAGGTCAGACCTAGTGGCTGGGGGCCTGCTATAAGCTGGGAGCAGGCTGACCCATTTGCCGCACTAAGAAAAGTTGGTGCTGAACGTACAGTACTTATGTTGTGTGTTGCTGTATTTCTATCATACCTACCAGAAGCTGGACAGTATTCATGCATATTTGTGTATTTAAAACTTGTGATGGGTTTTGGGGTAGTCCAAGTGGCAATATTTATAGCGATAGTGGGAGTGCTCAGTATTGCAGTGCAAGTTGTGCTAGGTTTTCTAATGAGATCACTTGGAGCAAAACATACAATAATGTTGGGCTTGTTGTTTGAAATGCTGCAACTTATGTGGTATGGCTTCGGAAGCCGCACTTGGATGATGTGGGCAGCTGGGGTGTTAGCAGCTCTTGGTTCATTGACTTACCCTGCCATCAGTGCATATGTATCTGTTAACAGCCGTGCTGATCGACAAGGTGTAGTACAAGGCATGGTCACAGGTGTTAGAGGTCTCTGTAATGGTCTCGGCCCAGCCATGTTTGGTGTAATTTTCTACCTATTTCATGTGGATCTCAATGAAGAACATGCAGTGCCTGGCATAGATGGAAGACCAGATGAAAAGTATGTGAGAATGGTGCCAGGTCCTCCATTCGTATTGGGAGCACTGCTTGTAATATGTGCACTGCTTGTGGCTGCATTTTTGCCTGAGGATGGCACAGTTGGTGGTGGAAGACGAGCTCCCACCGACTTGCGGTTTGAATTGGAGCGAGGACGACGTGTGGCGGGACCCCTGTCGCCTTTAATGGCGCCTGAGTCTGCCGCTCTCTAGCTAGCAGTGAAGGCCGGTCGTGCGGCCAGTGTGTGACTTCCGAAGCTGTTTGTGCCTGATGGCACCGAGGCGAATGCATTTAGGATGGTACCAAAGCAAACTCAGTGAACAGAGAAGTGAGTCCCATATTCTATGATCCTAGCACGAAGTACTACATTCCTGCATATCACATGTTTACTTTCCGCTTCAAAATAAACTTCTTAATTTATGAATTTTGTACATATTTTATATTTGATTTATGCTGTTGAGGGCATGTACCATATAGAATATATTGTAATAAATCATTTAAATAATTGTACAAGTCCTCTGTTTCATATTCAAGGTGAAAATCACACAAAAATATAGAAAACAATGTCCAGTATTACATTAAAAAAACTACTTGAAATTCATACATTTAATTATGCATAAAATTAAAGACAATTATTATTCTATTTGATGAAACGAGTCCACATATTTTTCCTTCCTTTATCAGTCATTATATTAAAAGCCCACTACTAGACATAAACCTTCCTAATGCACACTTTGATATAATATTTATAAATAATTGGTTATGACTGGTTTTCCTTTATAACCGAATTTGGTAAGATTGTTTATGCTCTCAAATAAACAATGAGCCATTAAGAGAATATAAAAGCAATTCCTATTTATAAGCTTTAATGCATGAAAACATTCCACACTTCTCAGAGCATTGCTTTATAACTCTCCATTAAAATGTCATCAATAATCACTATTATATTCAAGATTGCCAATCATACTAAACTAACAAATGGTAACCAATAATTGGAGTTTATGAAATATCTGAATTCTTCCTTATCTGGATGTAACATATGCATGATACTGTGTTTTTGCAATAAAAAAATATTGTAAAAATGTAAGGTTTAAAATGTTACAGTCAGTGACTCGGAGATTACAAATTTAAATAAAAAAACCATCAATTGATAAGATCTTTGTATGTCAGTCTGATAAAAGTGTATGTGATGAATACATTATTTGTTATTTACTAGTTACTTATGTGAAAGCCATATTAAAAACTCATTTGTGGTAATAGATAAAACTAATAATAATTTTTCTTCTATTCATATTAATTGTAAATCAATTATTTAATTATTTCACCTTAAATACTTTTTATTACACTGACATATGGATCTAAGGCATGGTTCTTCACTGCTGGCTGTTTGAGGAAGCTCAAGGTTGCTCAGCAAACAAATGAGAGGGTTATGTTCATAGTTTCTAAGGACAATAGACTTCTTTACGAGGGTATCCGCGGTAGAACCGCATTAACAGACATAGTGGATGTGCAATGGATCAGTAAGCTGAATTGCAATAGGCCAGTTATATAGGTCTAAGAACTGACAACTGATAGAGAAAATAGGTTCTTGAGTGGCAATCTCTTACCAGTACGAAATGTAGGGTGGTACCTGGTTAGAGGTACAGGAAGTATGTGTAGGCAGGACTGTGCTTTGTAGACTCCCTAAAGGTAGAAGGTTTAGCAGTGAATTTGTGATGGTCTGTAATGACAATGTTGGCAACATCATGATTCATCATATGAAAATTGTATGTGGTAGAGCCATGCCATGCCGCAGTTATATTAGTAGTACAGCTGTAGCACAAATGGGTCGGCTCGACCGGGAAAGGACCACACTCTCACAGAATACCAGCGTAAAATAGTAGTTTAACGCTGCTGTGTTTCGTATGGTGAGTGTAGAGTACTGGAGACCCTTTTTACTGGAAATGAGGCATTCCATCTTAGTCCTTGTGGGTGACAATGCATCTGCATTTTGATTCATAATCGAGGATACATGTAGGTGTCTATGGGCCACAGCAACCACTTACCATCAGGTGGACTGTGTGCTCGTTTGTCACCCTATCCTATAAAAAAAGTGGGTGGTACCTAACCAGACGGGCTCCTACCACCTGGTCTAAGTGGGTTTGGTACATAAATACTACTTAAGACAGTGCAAAACTTTTTTAATTAAATAGAGCTACATACAGTGATTGACTTGAGTAAAATCGGATGGCTGGGGTTTGCGTGCTCGAAGGGTTGATTGAAATCTCGAGGTAAACCGTAATTACTTAATCAACTTCAATGCATCGCGAAGCTTCGTGAGTACTCTTTGTGTTGCATAACCGGTTGTCAGCGAACCTACCCCTGCTCGATGCCGATTTGTTTAAAAATATCCTGTGTAAATTTCAGTGTAAAATTTATTCGTGTTCCTTTTTTAAATTTTTTACATTCTTTATCAATAAAGAAAGTAATAATATTGTTAACTTAGTACTTATTCTTCTAACTAAATAAAATATCGAGAATTGTGCACATTGTGTAAGAAAAATATTCTATTATTGTTTAGGTACAACGTTGTATTGTAACCATTTACGAAAGGGCAAAGTACAAAGTCGCTAGCGGGTTTTCTTGTTTTGTACATCCTGTGGAGTTTTAGGTGTTTTACTGTTCCATTAAATCCTTTTCAGTTAAACATTTGTTTCTCTTGTTTTGACTCCTTGTCTTCATTAAGGCGTTAAAGTAGAATTACTGATGATACTTGGGTACATTGTATTCGGAGTTTTATGTTTTTGAAGATACAAAACATGGATGTATGGAATTAGTCTCTGGAGCTTTCGAACCTGTAACTTTTTTTTTTGTTCTTTCTTTCATATTAGTTTATATAATTATGTCCACTTATATTGAATACAAATTTCTTTCCATCATGGTATTAGTGGTGAGTAGTGTTGAACCCTAGTAGAAACTATCATATAATGACATAATGCGGTGGTAATAAACATCCATATATATAACTATTACGCATGTCAGCGACCTTTTTGTAGCTTCACTACATATGATGCGGAACTAGCAAATTACACCTGTATTTTAACGCCCATTTTGAGTAAAACATATTTGTGAATGGTTTAACTAGCTCATAACTATAGTTCGACTATTTCCTGTTCTTCTATTGTTTTAATAATTAGGTAGTTGACACTGCTATATTTATCTCTCTTGCCCTAAGAAATTTTAAGGGGAGCGTTTATCTCCTGATCTATAATGGCTCAACCATACATTTATTAAGTAAAAACATCTAGACGATACATAGGTACGTATGCCGTCTTCATAAATCTTAATGTAGATGTGGATTATTTCTCATAAAAAGCTTATCCCGCACAGAACAAATATTTGTATGACCTACAAATGATTGTTGGGGGTCTGGAGGTTTGCATATGTACGATTTATGTATGTAAAATGCATCCATGATACGGACGAAATCACTAGTATGGGGGTAACGTTTTATTTTTTTTTAAAAACGAAATCCATGAAAACGGAGCTAAATGGCTTGCCATATCGGCTTGCTGAGCCACTGGATTAAGTCGGTTACTCTGATTCTATTGTTGATATCAGCGTTAAGGATTCTACAGAGATACTTCAAATATAGCCCACTCCGTAGCCATATCCAGACCAGGAACAACTATTTGTAGGCCATACAAATACTTGTTTCGTGCGGGATTCGAACCGCGGCCCTTAGCGCCGCAACTCAATGCTGACGCTATTTAATCTGTGACTGAGCCACTGCGCCATGGAGCCGCAATCGTGGTTTTCGAGTGCTCGTTTTGAAGGATTGGGTGAATTTTTAAGTGGAATGTATTTCGGTGAATCATCATTCATCATACTTCTATATTTATTAAATTTGTAGCTATGCCTGATAATAATAATCATTATATAGCAATATTTTTGTTTGTAACTCTCACCTGATTGGGTGATGATCTTATTAAAATTGCCTGCGACATGATGAAAAAGTACCATGTTTTGTGTTTAAAGAGTTATCGTCCTAAGTTCTGATGTGAACATTGCGAATTATAATAATATGCAGGCACCTTAAATTCTAGATAATGTTTTTGATACCACAGATCAATCTATCGTTTAGGTATTAATTGTAAATAATTTATCTTTCTTTTCATGCATATTTTTTTAAATATTATGGCGAAACAAATACTAAGTTCGTCGCCCGATTTATATAAATATTTACAGAACTTTTTTATATGATTCTATACCTAACTTCAGCTGATGTAACAATAATATAATGGAATTGGAGGTATGCTTGGAAATGAATACTAACACAATAACACCACATATAGACTGAAAAATTACAAATCCTTTGCACTAATATTGGTTCTGGTTGACATTGAACCGCGCCGTGATGAATTGGCGATCCCTAAGTTACATGATCATCCATCATTAGTTTTGTTAAAAAGAATACATATTAAATATTGCTTATATTTTTATATACAATATGTAGCGGATTAAAATAGATTTTTAATTAATCGCAGTCACTTGTAGCAAGGCTACGGCGCGAGCTTGGTCGTGATGCGGCGAATGTTTCCCGTCGTCGGCAATGTAATTGTTTAAGAACAGCTTTTAATTACGTCCGGTGGAATCACAGTTATGTTGAGAGTAAATAAATTCGCGACCAAATTGCCTGCGAAAGTAAGCAATTTTATCAATTGTGGCTCATACTAAAGTTCTGCAATCACTAGTTATTGGTTTTTCATTATTCCGGTTTCGCGAATGCTTACTTTTTTTATATTTAGAATGTATCGTGATGATATTACTAGAAAAACCTTTTCAATCGCGATTTGTTGTTAAACGACTTAAAAAGGAGTACTTAGGTTCTAGTAACGTAATATGCTACATGATACCTCCAGTTCAGATCCGATGATGAGATGATAAGAGCTCCATTCGTTGCTACAACCAGAAACTTGTTTAATCACTAGCGCTGCTGACGTACACGCATCGTTGTCTTATGGTTTAAAATGTAAAAGTAAAACCAAATTTACTACTAGATTAGAAAGAAGAAAAATGATGTAGAAAGAACTAGATTTAGAGATGAAGGTATTATTTTCATGTTTAATTATTCTCATTTTGTTTTAAATGACTATTTGCCTAAATGTCGGTAAATCTTTTAAAAACATTTTCCTCGAAAAATTTATAATATATGAATCTTATATTGTCTTTATAAAAATAAGCTTTAGGAGTCAGACTATTTTTAGAATATCTATTTATTCATGATTCCATTATTAAAGAGTACACAGTAAATAATATTGAATATAAATAGGGCTCTCATCAGTTTTAAAATATGATTGCTTTTCTGCGCATATTGCTCACATAAAATTATGCTGATAGGTATTGTTTTCAAGAAGCGCTTTCAATAATTGTAGAAAAAATTAATCGATGTAGTGGATAAAATACAATCAAATGTTATAGATGTTTGCAGCGTTACTTTTGCGTATTTGCTGTGTAAGCCCTGATTGTGTTGTTTTATTATATGACAACGATCAACGATTTTTGGGTGTTTACTGAAGACGGTAATCAGAGTCCCTGACTACTAAATGCAGGTAATGGGTTTGTGGACATATGGACACAGCCGTTTAAATTATCTAAAAATAGAAGACGAAATTTTTTAAACCTTGAAATGAATTTCTGGTCTAAAGCAAACAAAATTACCTACATTTATATTGACACGTACTGGCAACGCACAAAAATTTGATTCTTTAAAACTAATACTTTTAATGTCAATATGACTTAGAAATATTAGGATTTGGTCAAAAATATTGGCAAAAGTTCTTTTTTCGTATTTCCGTGACTTAAGAATTGACAAACCTGTTCTCTTAATATTGTTAACAATTTTGTTTGCATATCGTTGATGTATCTTTAAATAAATAAAAAATTAATATGGCAATTGTATATTCCGATGTTTTTATTTATTTAACGAACACGGAAGTATGGTTTCGCGATCAATACGGCAATGTTTTGAAGATGCTTTGTGTATTTATTTTGATAGCGGATCTAGAAATATTAAGATTAAATTTTATTGCAGGCTTTTGAATGGTTCTTCAAATAGATATTTTAAATCTGTTTAAAATTAAATGTGGAAAAATAGATAAACTGGAATTTGGAGATAAAACATGTAATAGGTACTCTTAATGTTTTCCTATTAAATGAAACTGATTTTATAGATTTTATCGCGTTTAATTTGAATTTTTTATTTGCCGTCGATTTGGACTGATAACACTGTGTATTAAAATATACCAATCATACCAACCGACTTTTTAATAGTGAATCTCACCACCATTCAGTACAGTCAGTTATGGTGGAAAATCATTGTTTAAGAGAGCACAAAGAATTTGTGACAGAAAACATCTGGCCGCCGAACTTCATCATGTCAAGCGAGTGTAGCTAGACGACAAGCTTCGGGTTCCACGCCCACGTCACTACGACCGAGTGAAGCCACAGTCGAGCGTGCCTGTTGTACTACCAAATGTTAAAAGAGTCACAGACAAGATTGGCTACATTTTGAAGCGAGCTTCCATTGAAACCTACCACAAGTCGCCGAAGAAGATTAGTCAATTTTCACCATCCGTTAAGTGTAATATCTCTCCACAAAATGCAGGAGTGTACAAGCTTCATTGTAAATGTGGTCTTTTTTTACATAGTATAAACAAAAATATCTGTAAAAACCAGCATAAAATAAAATATAGCTGACGTAAAACGCTGACGCTCTGGGAAGTCTGTAGTCTGTGAACATGTTCAAGAATGTTCCTGCCATGATTTAATAGACCACAAATCCTCGCAAAAGTACACCGATTCCTACCAAGGATGATTCGCGTGGCGATTGAAATTAAAAAACAGCCTAATTTCAATAAAGGAGATGGATGGGTGCTACTATCGTGTTAGGATCCGATAATTAATACAAATAAATGCGTAGATCATACTAAAAACTAATATTCGATAACTAAAGCTTTCCCGGCTTTATGAAATCGTGACGACCTTAGCCCCCTCTTGTAGATGACTGCTCTAAAGTACCCACAACGTCGGGAATTAAAAAGTCAAATTAAACGCGATAAAATCCTTGAAAGTAGTTTCATTTAATTAGTTGTTTTTTTTTTCAAAATACCGCATCATCATAATTACAGTCCTCTAAAATCCATTTTTCTATAGATGCCTTCCCTTGCCTTAAAGTACACCATAAAACAAAGTCCTTAGCAGGTCACGAAGTCGATAGATGCAGGTGGCATCTATCGACTTTGTGACATGCGTCTTACCAGGTCATCACTCCATTTAGTTTTGACCGCTCTGCACTTCATTTATCGGTACGAGGTGCCAATTGAGGACCATACTTCTCTATCAATAGATGGTTCCTTGATATATATATATA
>DWHP01003869.1:0-13018 GCA_018247895.1 Parnassius honrathi
GTTTCAGCCTCGGAAAGGGTCCTTAAGTTGATGGGCATAGATAAGTCTATGCCCTCAGAGTTAGTAACCCTTCCCCTCTCAACATGGAGGACCGCACACTTATCCATCCCCAGCTCCATTCCAATAGAATTGCTAAATTCATGTTATTATTATTATTATTACTTATGTGTTTCGTACGTTGAGTGTAGAGAATTGTTACAGGGGATTAGCGACCGCAGTTTTATTTATATATTTTAAGTCATTATTAGGAAGACAATGTTGCTCATCTCCTGATAGTCTCAGCGGTGATCATCGGAAAAGGTTGTTCGACCGGAATAAGTAGAAAAAAATTTGCCAAAATCCGCCAAGTCGAGCAAAAAAGCGGCACGGCCGTACCATACTTTTCTCGAAACAATTCAGATCATTTTCGACCCCCTATAACTTCGTTGTGCATAGAACTAGAAACCTGAATTTTGATTTAGAAACCTGAAACCAAGCGGGCATCGTATAGACACGATATATTTTAAATTTCGTTCAATTTGAACCATTAGCTTAGGAATTATAATTGGTCAAAGATTCTTAATTTTGTCTTTCACTGACTGACCGATCATCAAAACTCTAAGGCACTTCTAGCGGACATAGAAGCTTCAAACGTAGAATACAATTAGTATTTAGTGTATAAATCAAGGAAAAGCTAAAATATTTTTTATTTTTCAGTTTCGGTCCAGTTTTCTAGATATCTTAACGGTATAAATAACTTTGTAACCCCATATAAATATGTAGGATAGCAGTTACATTTGTAGTGAATTAATCAGTGTACCTGTATATATATGGAATAAAAGGTGTAGATAGGTACTTTGTTGGTAATCAAGAATAAGAAGGGACCAGAGAGAAAAAAATTAGGACTATCTGCAAAAAGAAATGAGATTCCACCAAAAACATAACTTGTAAGAAAAACAAGTCTTACAACTCAGTTCTGTCGTAAAAAAATGTGAGATCCATGTAATACCAAGTCGGTTAATTTATTCAGTCCTTACTTAAGGGTCCTTCTGTTTGAAGTTATTACGTAATTAGCTAACATAACAACATCTTATTGTGACCCTCTTATCACCAGCAGCGACGACCAGTCGTGGATACATTTCCTTTAGAAACTTCACTGCACGTGGACATCACGGACCGATAGTCTCTACAGCAAATAGCACAAATATGTAGTCATTTTTAAAAGACTCATACTTGCGCTATTTACTGAATTCCGCTGCCTCTGATGCCACCCCAGCTTTAAAAGAGGTACATTTGAGATGAGAAGCCGCCAAAGTGTCAACGCAAGTAGCAACCCACGCTAGGGCTTTACCTCTCTCCCAAGGGACCAAAGGCACACCGTCGGGTCTCTTGCCATCGTCTCTAAATATCCCGCAAGGCTCTAAAACCGAGAGGATATTTATTGAGACAAGAGTCCTTCGGATGATTTTGTTCAAAGAACCGTGACGGGAAAACCTACCTGCACTTTTCTTGCATGAAAGTTCGTGGAGCCTAAACTCATCGACGCTGCTACTGGCACTGGTGAGGTTGACAAATTGCCACTGGCGATGCGCAAGCTTTCCCCAACAAGCAATGTGCCGAGATTACTTGATGGTAGAGCATGTAACCAGTGACTAGATTCCTTAGTCGAAACAGCCAGAAGGCGAGCCTTGTCTTGTTGATTGTAGAAATTTTGTAATAAATTTTTCTGGACACTCCGTACCAACGGAATATCCCACTGTTTTTGTTGGTTAACTTCCAGTGGGACATTTTCGCCGGGACAGAGCGTTAGCCATGTTTGCCTTGCCTCCACAGCAAAACACAGATCTACTTTATTTTTTAAAATTGTGTTACGTAAATCACTGACACTATGTACGGAAGCAAGGAAAGCAGGCAATGCGACGCTAGAAATGTTTCTTACTCCAATACCACCTAATTTGATAGGTAAAGTGGCTTGATTCCGTGCTATTGTATTTAATCTCAAATTCAGAATATTTTCCAAAGCAATTTTAAGACTACTATCAATATCTTCTAAAACTATTTATTTTAATGCTATATCTAGTACTCAAGTGTTAGATATCCAACTTATTTTAAAATGTGTGCTGTTAGATACTTACCTATATTTTATAATTTTTATTTACAACTCATCTGAAGTATGTACTTGTAGACCTGTCAAATGTTGTGATACAAAATATAATTTCCGACGAGCTGTACAATGAAATACAAAATTGCATTAAATATTGAAATAAAATTTGCCAAACATTTTTTTGGGACGAACGAATTACGAAAATATTTTTGAAACGTTATATTTGATACTTTTATTGTTTTATATTATCATTACCGGCTTTTGACATATCCAGGGTTGGAGACGGATATTACGATCCGCCCCGGCTGTTGCCAAGATCCAGAAATCAGCCGTGCAAGGCCGATTTCTGGATCTTGGCAACAGCCCCACCTGCCAAGTCCAACTGAGTTTTTCAACCATTCACACAAATATATGCCAAAATTTTATTAAAATCGATCGAGCATTTTTGAGTTTTAGCGAGTCCAACGGACAGCGATTGGTTTTTATATATAGAGATGTCTAAATTAGATGATATATTATGTTATTGGTCTAAATTCTTCGCAGGTGAAACAAATATTAACTCAGTTCGAATACATAATCGATAGCTCTGGGATGAGCACAACACACATGCCACCGGAGGAAGTAGTTTATGTAGCCGTACAGCGGAGCGTGCTGAGCGTGATAAAAGAGAGCGCTCTTGATAGTTTTCACGCTGAAGTAAGTACAGTTTTAAATACGTATAGTCTTATTAATATTTTTTAAATATATTTCTATAAAAATATTTTTAGCGGAACAACGAGAAGCGGGGATTACTAGAGTACTGTGAAATTTACAGCGAGCGCTAAACGCGTGTGACCCGGGTTCAAACCCCGCCGGCACCAATGCAATTGTTATTTTCAGTTTGAAGTGCCAATTTACCGCATACGTGGTAGACCCACGCTGCAGCTATATGGTTGTAGCACGAATGGGTCGGTTCGACCGGGGAAGGACTACGCTCTAACAGAATACCAGCGTAAAATAGCAGCTTAATGCTGCTGTTTCGTATGGTGAGCGTAGAGACCCGGAGGCCCTTTTTTACTGGAAACGGGGCATTCCATCTTAGTCCTCAGGGTCTGCATCTGCAATTTGATTCTTAATCGAGGATAAATAGAAATGTCTGTGGGCTACAGCATTAACTTACCATCAGTGCCGCCTAACCGTCGCCGTATAACTGCCGTCGGTCAAGTTTTATATGCAATACTCCGCATAAAGTAACTGACACGCCATTCAAAGGCTTAGCTAAGGTCGTTTGTCACTTTAATTTTATTTAAAAAATCCTACATTTTCATGCACAGATTTGCCACGTGCCTGACGGTGAATGAGTTTATACTAACTACATTTCTAATATTTATAACTATGTTGTATTCATGATCTTAAATATTATTATAATTATGTATTTATTTTATAGTTCGACTATATTTTATTTGAACTTGTTGGCCGCACTTTAAATGGCGACAGGAGTGAGGCGGAGGTTGCTTAATGAACGAGACGCACATGAGATTATTCAACGTCCAGATTCATTTATCTAAAGATATCGTATTTCAACTAAAATAAAATAGATACCTATCAGACTTAGTGATTGATTAAAGTGAATATTGGAAGAAAGATTATCACTTTTTAGTTTTTTTAATAATTATTATTTTACAATTATAATAAATTTGATACAGGCAAAAAAGTATAAGGTATATGTAGCACAAGAATACTATTTTTTATATCGTGTGGAAACACCCATGTTACGTCGATTATTTTAGTCCCATATAATAAAGGCGAGTCACTAGATCAAAGCGAAACTATATGAAATTATTCCGACATATCCTCAATATCACTTGATTCTGGACTTTCTGGATCTGAGTCTGAATAATCTTTTCAATTTATAATGGTTTCGTCTATCACACTATCAAACGTAATATCATGATTCCACCCTTTTTTCAAACATGGTTGTAGTGCGTCGGCTTGACCGGGGAAGGACCACGCTCTCACAGAATGCTAGCGTGAAATAGCAGCTCAGTACTAAGCTGTGCTGTCTTTCGTATGGTGAATGTAGAGATCCGTAGAACCTTTTTTACTGGAAACGAAGCATTCCATCTTAGTCCTCAGGGGTGACAACGCATCTGTTTTTTAATTCTTAATCTAGAATAAATGTAAATTTCTACGGGCTACAGCATCCATTTATCATCAGGTGAACTGTGTGCTCGTTTTTCATCCTTATTCTGAAAGTGGTGGCTTTTTGCTGTTGCACTGATGGGTTCAGCTCGAACGTGGTGGTACCATGACCTCACAGAACACTAGCGTGAAGATATTTACTTCTGCGTTTCAGGCAGGATGGTAGCAGCACCCCTGGTGACGGAGAATCCCTCGCTGAACATGTAGAACCAAGCTTTTTTACTCTTCCTGAGCGTGGGTGCTCATTTTGCCGATTTCGATTATTTAAAAAAAAGTTATTAACAATTATACGTGAATGAGTGCATTTTCATGAACATTTAAAGCCTTGAAACCAATATAAATTTTTAATTTTTTTTATCGTGTAATTTTTTTCATAAATCCGCCGTAATAATGAAGATTTAAAAAGTTTCAACGAAATCGGATTCGATTTTCGATTTTCTAGAGCCAAAAAACGAGGTGACCGCGATAGTATAAAATTACCATTCCATCTTCTGTGGTGCCCATCCGAGGCAGATTCCAGCCAAGGTTTGGTCGTTCCTGAAAAATAGCATCACGCTATAAGCAGGAGTGCTACCGGGTATGGGCTGACGCATCGACGTCTCGGGATGTAAACACTGTAATGATTATGTAAAAATAATTATAATTCCGCCTCCAGGTCCTTTAAAAGATTCATTGCCATGACAAGGTCTGAGCGCATCGAGAGAATTCGTGAGAAGCTAGTTTGTCTTCCTTTCTGAACCCGTGCATTCTGTTTTCTCGCCAAGGATGTCCAAGGGAACTTCTATCAGTCATCTCTTCCATCTCTGCAGAGAGGATGGATATGATTCACAGGCCCATGCCGCAAAGGACAAAGTCGATCTGTTAAGCTCTCTTTGCGTCCAACTCGACTCTCGATGACGGAGGGAATACAACTCGACCGTACACACCGCACACGCGACATACAATTTTGACACCGGTTTTTACGGTACTACGAGTACTACTCCCAAAGCGTAGTCCCGAATTCACGGAAGACAGCTTTGGTCTACCCGATCCCTAAAGAAGGCGACCGCTCAGACCCGTTTAACTACAGGCCTATCGCTATTACCTCCTTGTTCTCCAAAATAATGGAGTTCAATATAAACTGCCAGCTCATAAGGTACCTTGAGGATCACCAGCTGATTAGTGACCACTAATACGACTTTCGTCGTGGTCGAACAGCTGGTGATCTTCTGGTCTACCTGACTTATAGATGGGCGAAGGTAGAAGGGTCCAATTGGCCGTTAGTTTGAATATAGCGAAGCTCTCTATCGGGTCTCGCATAAGTTTCCTTGCTGATCGGAGTATCAAGGTCGTAGTAGACGGTACATGCTCTGATTACAAGTCTATTAATGCTGGTGTTCCACAAGGCTGCGTGCTATCAGCAACGCTGTTCTACATATCAATGATATGTTGCAAACTGGCAGCATTCATTGCTATGCAGACGACAGCACTGATGATGCTCTGTACACCGGCCGTGCCAATATTTCTCGGGAAAACGTCGCCGAGTACTGGGACAAACTTCTGTTTGAAGTCAAGTCTTTGCTAAACAAAGTCGCGGATTGGGGACGACTAAATCTAGTCCAGTTCAATCCCCAGAAGACACAAGTTAGCACATTTACGACTAAGAGGAACCCCTTTGTTGTATCTCCTCAGTTTGAAGGGACTCCCCTTGCTGCCTTAGCTAACATCGGAATCCTCGACGTCGACGTATCGAATAGTGTCCAGTTTCGTGGTCACTTGGAGGGGTAGGCCAAATTGGCCTCTAAATCGCTTGGCGTATTCAGCAGAGCGAGACAGTATTTCATGCCGCCATATCGCTTGCAACTTTACAAAGCGCAAGTTCGGTCTCACTTTGAAACTTCACTCACTCTTCGTCTCACTTGTTCTCATCTCTGGGTCGGGGCACCCCAGTGCCAGCTCCCTCCGTTTGACCGCATCCAGCTCAGAGTAGTTCGAATCACTACTAAGTCAAAATCATCAACCTATGTTTTATTTTTTATTTCTTATCGTTTGCGCGGAGATGTAAATTTGACATCTCCCGTATTTTGTAATGAATTTTTACTTTCATAAATCACTCTCCTTATACTACGTATACGATACGAAACGTTCCGATAACCCTGTAGCTTCGTCTACTAATTTATTTATTTTTGCATCAATTTTGTATTCATAACTATCAGCATTTGCTTAAAGTTTTAAAAAGAATGCCGTTTAAAAATTACTGCTTTAATTTCGTGATTCATCGATGGACTCATCTTGCTATTTCAATCTCATGTGCGTTTTATGTAGACTAGCTAGAATCACTACCGCGTGTTACCGTCGCGAAGGTCGACTGCGTAAATACGCAGTCGACCTTCGCGACGGTAATAACAGCAAAAAAAACCCGCTTTCCTGTCCCGCCGCTAACGTAATCAAGGCGCGGCCAATCAGTTGCACGCGGACTATAGCGGTCCGCCACGGCTTCACACAGGGGATTTTTGGATCTCGACATCAGCGTCATCTTGCGAGTTAAATTCTGAATCTAAACCATCCAGGGACCCACTCAAAAACACACAAAATAATTATTCAAAATCGGTCCAGCTAGTTTCGAGTTTTTGCGAAACTAACGGACAGCAATTGATTTTTATATATGGAGACTGGTGATCCGCCCCGGCTTCACACGGGTGATGTTTGGATCTCGACAATGCATGTATTATACGTATAAACCTTCCTCTTGAATCATTCTGTGTATTGATACAAATCGCATCATAATCTCGATGCGTAGTTTAAAAGATCTAAGCGTACAAACGGTGGGAAACGACTTTGTTTATACTATGTAGAGAAGATAATTGATAAAACATTTGCGGCAGATGTGGAGCGTGCTGGGTGCAGGGAGCGGCGGACCCAGTGAGTGGCAGGCGGGCGGCGCGTGGGCGTCGGACGCGTTGTACATGTCGCAGCGCCTGGCACGCTGTGAGCCCGCGCTGCGCGCCTGCGCGCTCGCACCTCACGCGCACGCACTCATCGTCGGCCCGCACGCTTGCGCTAAGAAGTAACTAATTAAAACTCATCCTCCTAATTATTTTACGTAATCTGTTTATTAACCGCCTTTACACATAGATATTATGTTATATGATAGAGAAAGAACGCGCATGTAAAGATATAAAAGGAAAACGAAAATGCTCACACTACCATCGCGAGTGAAAGAACGTATTGTGTAAAAGTGACTATTGTTTTAAATACAAAACTTTCACTTTTGAATACAGAGAATTTTACTTTTCTTTTCCTTTATGCGTTTAAGTAAATTGTGCTTACGTATTTGCTTTGACGTTATATCAAAATCTATTTGTCATCTTATCGCATAAGCCTTGTGTCGGTAATAAGGAATATTTTAAAACTCCTCGCATATCTCAGGACTGAGTCTTAGTTACCAATGGACACTTCTTACATTTCTTTGGTGGTATGTATGAATTAATTCCATAAAGCTAGAAATAATTCATCACGCAGAGCCACTTGAAAATGAAGCCTATCTTTAGAATATAACAGTATATACTTAATACTTTATTTTACTTTCAGTATTTTGGCAGAGCACATTTTAAAGGAATCTAATTCGACAGTGATAACGATAGATTGCACTCCTACCTTGGAACCAGCAGATATTATTGCAGAATTGAAAAGGGTGTGTAGTGTTTTCTAAATTTATATATTTAATATATTAATACGTGAAGCAAAAACTTTTTACTCCATTTAAATCATAATGCGCGCAGGGAGATTGGGCATAGGTAAAGTTAATATGCAGAAGGAGTACAGAAAAGTAAAATTTATATATACTACGTATTACAAATACATTAAACAAAATTAAATCAAACTTACACTGTTTACGTTCATACTGTTAATCTTAAACACTGGGCAAATTATGCCGTTTGCTGGCGTTCAACGTCTTTTTTATAGAATAAGGGTGACAAATGAGTACACAGTTCACCTGATGGTAAGTGCATGCTGTGGCACATTTTCCCAAAAAATGACGTTCGACAAAAATGGTTGAAAATAGGAAATAAAGCAGAATGGGTTCCAAAAAGTAAATATTCGACTATATGCAACAAGTTCCTACGGATTTTTAGTAAGATTGAGAGGTTCTACGGCTGTACACGTCATCATTAGAGCCACACGCATATCAATCCAAGAGAATTTATTCGACATTATTTCATTGATATCTCGGACATCTAAACGAGATTAAAATTGCTCTTCAGCACCTTAAAAACGGCAAGGCCCAGGGCGGGACGGAATTACGGCGGAGCTTCTGATAGCGGGTGGAAAACCAGTTGGTGGTGCTGCTGGTTTGCCCCTTCGAATCCGGAGCGAAGGAACCACAAAATAGTGGAGCGATGGGGTTCCTGGGCTCGAATCCGGAAATGGATGGTCACAAAATGGTTAAACTACAGGGTTTCGGGTTTGATTACCGGGAACAATGGCCTCGAACTATTGGTTGCGAGAATAACTAAAAGTGGACTGTATTTAGTGTGGTCGGTTATAACCCGAACAAAATGGTGGACGTGGCACGTGGCAGGTTTTGGACAATACGCTCGTTATAATCTAATCCACTATTTTTGCCGACACAACAAGAGCATGAGCTGCTGTAGGAAAGAACAGCAAATGAGAACAGCTCAAGATTGGAACGGGCTCACCTGGAGGGTCTGCACACGGTCTCTTACTGGGTCCTCGAGGTTGGTGGCACTGCGTTGCAACTGCGGTGATGCGTGACGATAAATGCATTGGCCGGCGCGTCTCATTGGCCGAGCAGAATGACTGAAATTAAATGCGATAAAATCCATAAAAGTAGTTTCGTATGTTACTTTTGTGATACTCTATGGAGTGTGTGTCAAGACAAAAAAATCGTTAATTTTGTAATTTGTATGTTACATATATACATACAACACTGTGATCTGCGATCACCAATCATCCTGACAAGAATGACGTTTAAGGCAAATTCTCCTGCAACGGAGATTCCCGTGTTGAGAGTAGAGAACTATGCGAACTAAAATTTAATATATGGATTTTAACAGAAAAATTAAAAATTCGCGAAGACTGTGGCACTACGGCTGAGGGACTTCTTAAGTTAGAACGACTTTTTTAAAGCCGTAATTTTAACCCGAGACCAATAATAAAGCATGTTTTGTAACAAGACTGAAAAAGTTTTGTGTGTGACGTGGTATAACAGAGCAATGCAGCGAGTGCGGGCGGGCGGGGTGCGGGCGGGGTGCAGAGCGTGACGCTGCTGGTGCGCGCGCTGCACCGCGGCCGCCGTGACGCCTGGCGCTCCTGTGCGCTGCACGCCGCGCTGCTGCAGGTATCTAGTGAGTGATGCAGCGGGTGCGCGCGGGGTGCAGTGTGACGCTGCTGATGCGCGCCCTGCACCGCGATCGCCGTGACGCCTGACACTCCAGTGTGCCTCACGCCGCGCTGCTACAGGTACTTAGTGAGTGACGCAGCGGGTGCGCGCGCTACACAGTGGCCGCCGTGACTAAACTGGTGATATATTGACGATGGGACAAGTTAAGAGTACCCTTAACCAACGAGTGAGTACGCATGCAAGAAGCCCGGGAGAATTGGGTCAAGATTTCCAGTTTATTATCTAATTTATCATCTCTGCCTACCCCATTGGGTGACAGGTGTGAGAGTTAGATACATTTTTTGAGGTCATCACTAGTTCTTTTAAGTACTTTTTTATGGCTGCATATTTAATGTGCAATAAAGTATCATTAATCAATATATTATTTACTTAAGTATGCCCATGTTTAACTTTAATGCTATTTGTGACCATATAATAAAAACAGCAAGAAACTTTAAAAAAGGAAATAGGTATATTAAAATGTTTAAATAACACAACGAATATCGTCCACGCCCAGCTCGTACAGCAGGGTGGGTTCTGGTCGCAAGAAGAAGGCGGAGTGCAGTGGAACCACGCGATACGGCCGCGGATAATAGCCACGGCCGATGCTGGCACCGCATCGCTGTTATCGCCGCGTCTTGCCGCGCTATTGCCGCCAATAATTTTGAGGTATATGCAATTTTTATCACATAATCCAAATTTACAAAACCAAGCCATTCAAATTCGTTGTCCTGTTACACTCTACATACCACTACGTATGCGTTTTTTTAAATAAACTAAGGTTGTACCTATTATTTTGCATCTATACACTATGTGTAAAAGTACCGACTTCAGTAGATTATTTTATACTTTTTCGTCTTTAGAAATCGGCTTTTCTTTTAATTACACGCTTTATTTTCTATGTAATATTTTTATTATTTCCAGTGAACCTGATGATGAAGAACTTATAGAAGTGGCCAAGAAAAGCCTATTAGAAAACACGGCTAAAACTATACTTGATCATGACGTTTCTAAATTAACCTTTAACATGTTGTCGATGTATAAAGAGGTAACTGGTTTTGCATTACAATGCTTTACTTAATTCTATTATATAAATGTAACCTGTAAAAAACTACAAATCATCACCTGTACTTTAATTAGTTGCGGTGGATATCGAACTTGTTTCGTTCCCATACTATGAAATTTTATATCGAGTGCCTATTCCTGTAAGCGGCTCTAAAAATAGAAACACAAAATTGCAAATATTTTCAGGTAACTGAAACCTTTACCTCTCATCCACTCTACAAATGGAATGCGTCGCACTTGAAGCGTTGGTGTGACGGCATTAAATGGCACGCACCGTCAACGGCTGCCGACTTAGATAAGGTAAGCCTATCTATATACTATATTATAACAACATCGATTAGATGCCTGTTTGACTACACTTAGACTTTTTTAGCTTGATTGTTAATCAAATGTCATAAAACACTGTGATTTACAAACTTTTATAGTAACATTAAATGATACCTTCCAGACACATGCTTCGCTGGGCGCACTTTAATAAACGATAATAACGTAGATATAAAATATCAAGGAAAAATAATTTTATGGGAAAATCCTAAAATCCGTTTTTAGTGAGCGTTTACATTGCGAAATAAGTGACTATACTAAATTTCAAGTCAATCGGGTATATAGTTTTAGAGATATCGTGATGAGTCAGTCAGTTGGCCTGACGGAATCCCCGCAATTGAGCTGAGAGCGTGTGCTCCAGAGTTGGCACCGGTTCTTACGCGTCTGTTTCGGTACTCCTACTCTCTAGGCATAGTCCCGAAATTATGGAAGGCAGCTTTCGTGCATCCGATCCGCAAAAAAGGTAATCACTTGGATCCGTCCAACTACAAGCCTATCGCCATCACCTCCTTGTTCTCTAAAATGGTGGAGCCTATTATTAATAGCCAGCTTATGCGGTAACGTGAGAAGCGCCAGCTGATTAGTGACTGCCAGTACGGTTTCCGTTGGGGTCGCTCAGTTGGTGATCTTCTTGTTTATCTAACACACCGATGGGCACAGGCATTGAGTTATACATAACTAGAAGAGCGTACCACATTACCTCGCGTCGCAAAAAAGTGTAACCACTGTAGCAGCCAGGCTAATCAACCCTAAACGGCAATAAATAATATATAACCTGCTGCTACCATAACACGGAATGCGAAGAAAACATTTATTTCCTAATTATCCCCGGCTACTGAAATACTGCGGGCTGCATATCAATGCGAGATAATTATATATTTAACGTTCTAATAAAGAAACAAGAAACAGCCGCAAATATCATTCAGCGCCACATCGTCTTCACACGCCGCTATCTTCATGTATCCGTCGACCATTTTTGAGCCGTTTCTTCAACGCCGCAGCTCGCTTCTTCTTGCTGTTCCGGAGCTGTGTCCCACGCCGCCGCCGCTCGCCGACTACGCGCGCGCACCGGCTTGCACAAGTTTTATAGCCCAGCCTAGGAACGCAGCTACGAGAACATATACACGGGTCTCACGCCGGCGAATAGAGCGCACACAGTAGTTGTATTTTGATTAATCATTATTAGTCATAATGTATAAATTGTGATAGCTCCATATTCGATACTGGATACCGGATTCGCCTGCACAACAGAAAAATAGTTTTATTTCTCCGCCACAAAACCACTCGGAGTCAGTTAATAGTGGACCACATATCGCCACTATTACATATGTAATGCAACACTAACAGACGTGCGCTCAAGTGAGTTTTGGTGAATGTTCTTATTTCAGTGTTCGGTCTATACAAAATTTACACAATTTTTATATTTTGCCCGTTTAAATTAAAGTGCATGGTAAATTGTTTAATAAAGTCTTTTTGTTTATGTACAACAATAGCTACCGAAGGCTGACATACACTCTTTCTTCGACACCATTTTTACCCTCAGTGTATTTTATATGAGGAAGCATACGATGAACTAGTTAGATAATATGTAAAAAATATTTGAAAAGCTAACACATTAATTATTCTAAGGAAACATCCTCTACTTTAATATTATCTTAGTTGACAATCGATAAAATAGCTCACATCCTGTAACACTTCTAGCATTCTTAGCTTCAAACCGAAACACATCCGTGATTGCAATGCTTCTTAGTGGTAGTAACGAAGTGTTCTCCTCGAGGAAATTAACCCTTCAATCCCCATAAAAATTCCGTACAGTCGCATGCGTCCGGCATATCCCGAGTGGTCGCATGCGTTCGCACCCATCCACAGCATTTTAAACCATTAAAACTTAAATTGCGAGACCACTATTCTATAAAAAAAGTTTGGTCTTATAAAACCTATACAACATTTTCTATCCTGTGGTCTAAACAAAAGTCTGGTTT
>DWHP01003870.1:0-13018 GCA_018247895.1 Parnassius honrathi
CGTCGACACACTCCCAATCTTTACAACGTTGTTGACGAGAGACTTGTGGACGATAAATCCGACACCTCCTTGGGACATATGGTCGCCCTCCCTGTGATAGAACAAGTTGCCGGACTCAAAGATTACCGTGTCCTCCCCCTCTCTCCGGACCTCAAAAGGGAAGAAGGACAAACAAACAAACAAACACACTTTCACATTTATGATATTTGTATGTATTAAATATAATGTTGATATTGCATAAGCCTTTGAAGCTTATCTACATAATTATTATCTAGGCCATTTCTTATTCTACAAGATAATAGTACTCGTAAGTATAATTAAAATAATGTTTTTAGCGATCAAAGATCAACGTATTATAATTTCAGCCTTTCTATTAACCTGCAGAGTATTAGGTAATTCATTTACAAAATTTGTAAGTAATAGTTGTCGTATTCCTACGTCATGTATGTTTTAAATTTAAAGTAACATTTTTTTTAAATTCTGTATAAGTCGTACATTCTGTCTTTTCTTTTTTGTTCGTATTTTCCTTTACTCTGTTGCAACATAAATATTTTTAATTGTATGCACCGTGTGTGCATTGATTGTGTAACAAATGCGTACCAAATATGAATTTTCACTTTAAGTCATATTTATAATTATGGGTTTATGTATATAATACGAGCCAAGTATCACGTAACAAAAGTGAAATCTGATGAAAACCATAAGATGTTTCCTTATTTTCCTTAGTCATCTTTACATCAATTCACATGACAAATAAAACAGAACTAAATATACTTTTACATTCACTGATTGAAGTCACAAACTTTAAACCTAACAAACCACTTGCACACAGTTCTATTAACAACAGTACCTTCGCTATTAATAGTGCATGTTGCGTTTGCCGCTTATGTAGCATTGTTGCCTTTCCGGTAATCTTTCTAGGAAAACACAGCTCTCTTCCGTAGCTCGCCTCGTAAGTGGGGATATTTGACATAGTTGCCATTCTTGGCAGCTAGCCATGGTTGGCAAACGCAGTTTTATTTTAGTTATTGGGAAGACCAGCAGCGTCTTCCTTCCTTCCCATCTCATTGTTCGTTTCCCTCGGTCTCCTCTTAGGACACCAAGAGACAAAATGGGTGAAGTAGTTTGCCATAGTAAGCTATTGTAGTTTTTTCAAAGTTCGTATTAGAAAAATGATGCATGCCGGCCTTATCCTGGTTTGTATCCCTCTGTTGCCTCTTACGTCAGCCACAACTTATGGGGTAGCGAATATTCTTACACCGCCACTAAGCAGTTACTCTAGAAAACTCGCTTTGTTAATCAAAAAGCATTTAATACCATTAACCTCTCAATCCTCAAGCGGTCGAATTCGACCGCGGCGCTATTCCGTCAAAATTCAAGCGGTCGGATTCCACCGCGCACACACACAGCACTTCGGACACAACACTCGGGATTCGACGGACGCATGCGACCGCTCGGGATTCGACGGACGCATGCGACCGTATGGGAATTTTAAGGGAACCAAGGGGTTAATGTAATTTATCGTAACCAAAATTTTTCATAAATTTTTCTCAAGTACTGATTTTTCATATGTGAACACATGTTAATTCTTCTCAAGCATCTGATACATTCAGATCTGAGATTCAGATATGATAAATCATTATACGCATTGATTTATGCGATACTATTAAAGAGTGAGAATAACAATAAAAATCAGAAGTCAGATAGAAATCATTCTAACGGTCTATGAATAGACGTAATCGCCGTGCTTGACGGGTGAAGTGGCGATCGGGCTACATGCTGTGTTAGATTCTACACTGTAACTGCTTCTCCGCAACATTGATCTGGATTGTTTAAAGCTGTTATTAATTAAGTTGGTATTCTACTTACTATCTACTGTCTACTTGGTTAATATTATAATTTTATTTTTAGGCGCTACCCTTAATCAATGTAATGTAAATAAACAACAGCTCTGGCATATTTATTTGTTTTTTTTCATTAAACTTAGCACAGTAAGTTTACAAAATTTTTCTTATTTTCTACGAATTACTTGCAGAGTATTCCGAGCATAAACAAATTATTTAATTTCAATTGAGATAAACTTAATTACTTACCTAATTGAAGTGAGCTGCCGTCTGGGAACACAATGAACCTTTTAGTCCTAGACAGTACCTGAGAACGTGTAACATTTCCCTGTGAACCTTCATTTGTAACACAGTTCTCATTATTGCAATTTTCACTCCTCGTTATTTGCAACAGGGAAATTATTAATCCAAATGACATGAAGCAACTACTTAACTCCATGGTTAAATATGAACATTGACATAAAAGTCTAGCGTAAATTCAATATGTAAATAGGTATGCTATGTGTGTATTATAGAAAATCAAATATAACACTGTTACTTGCAAAACGGAAGGCGAACTGTCCGGTTTGACACTCAATTGCTTTGAACGTAAATTCGATGTACAAATGAAACAGCAATTAACATGTTTTGTGTCAAAGATTTTACAGTTATTTTGTAGCAAATCGGTTTCTAAAACAAAAAATTGGTGCTGTCGATAATGAAAATATCATACACGGTGGAATAAAAAAGCCAATGACTGTTACTTTTTAGGCAAAGCTATTCTGTTTATTATAATTTGTTATAAAACTGAAATGACAAACTAACTCATAGTCTACTTGAAGGCTACTTCAGTCAATGGACACCTGAATACAACTTTGAACAAATTGGAGGCACCTCGTCACGTATCCTGCTAAAATTAAAAATAAGAGTGTGTGTTACCAGTAACGACTAACAGATCTCAGACATGGTCCTTCACTGCTGGGCATATGAGGAAACTTAAGATGGCTCAGCTCATTTTAGAGAGATCTATGTTTAGAGTTTCGCGGAGTTACGTGGTAGATTTCGCGGTTATTCACTGTAGAACCATAAAACCCAATATAGCCCAAAACATGGACCGGCTATTTAGCCCAAAGAACCAACAATCGGTGCCCTTGACAGCAGAAATGGACGAGACTGTGTAACCTAACCAAAAGGAGTTCTTAGTAAAATAATTTAACAATGAATATTACAAAAGCTAGTAAATAGCAACTTCACACCAAATGCAGAAAATTAAACAGCACACGCGCGGTAAAAATTGTAACATTAAAGTATATGACAGTAACTTTAACTGTTTTTTATAGAATAAGGGTGACAAACGAGCACACATTCCACCCGATGGTAAGTGAAAGCTGTGACCCATAAACATCTACATTTATCCTCGATTAAGAATCAAAATGCAGATGCGTCGTCACCCCTGAGTTTCCAGTAAAATAAGGGTCTACAGTCCTCTACAATCACCATACCAAACACGGCATTAAGTTGCTATTTTACGCTGGTGTTATGTGAGAGCGTGGTCCCACCCAAGTTGAGCCGACTCATTCGTGCTACATCTAATATAGCTGCAGCGTGGCTTTACCACGTAAACTGTTCTGTTCAATTAACATAATTTTATAATGTATTAACGTAAACTGAGATACATTGCTGTAGTATGCACAAAAAAATGTTATTGTAGAGTTGGTGCAAATTAATTAATGTTATTTCCCGTAGTTAATTTTTATATATTATATCACTGAAATGCTTATTGCCGTGTGGCATCGGATTAAGAAAATCCATCACCCGATTGCGTTCCCATTCAAACCCATTCGAAGCAGAAGTAATTCGCTAGTTGTATAACATAATATTAAATGTTTAAGGTATACAATTGACGGCAATGGATTGCATGCGTTACAAAAATAATCATGCACGACGAGGTTTCATGCTATGTCATCAATAATTTTAACACACATCAGCACAGTTTGAATAATAGTGAATCCTAAAATGTTGTGAAATTTTCATTTCCATTTTGTTATGTCCATTTCTATATTTCTTTTTTGTTCTATTGAGCTGTTGCATGCTCATCCGAAGACGATCGTGCTGAAAGTCATAGCATGCATAATGTAAAAATTATATGAATGGACGATTAACCTCCAGCACGTAATTTATTGCTATTCATCAATCATTAAAAAAAACGATTATGCATACATGATAGTACGTAAAGCATGTCATGTCACATTACCTTTTAGGGGCAACCTTACAATATTTCACAATCGCTTGCTTCTACATAACAGCAAAACACATATTCAGTTCAAATAATTTAAAGTTAAGTAATAATCAGTATTGTACATCTCTGTATTTTTCTTCTGCGTGCGTAACAAAATAGCTTTTAATTTTTGATTCAATAACTATATGTTGGCGTATTAACATCAGCTAAGCGATCGTTACACTCCGGATACAATTTTTCGCACGATTCCGTAGCTTTTGATGCCATGTCGTAATCTTCCAAATATTCATCCATTTCGCCAGAATGAGGTAACCTGTAAAAAAAAATAGAACACTTCAATTATAACAAATATATGACACAACGGTGAAATTGCCATCGATTATCTTGATACACCACATTCACCAAGTTGAACATGAACTAGGCTAGCACGTTATATCTATGTACTGATTATACCTTCTAAAGGCTCTTAAATACATATATGTGGTCATACTAATATCAATATAAAATAAAAAGATATGTACTGATCATATTTTTCAATGACATAGATGAATTAAAATAGGTTTGTATTAATAATTCAAAATTAATTATTTCAGAACTTGGCTAAGTATTTCCACAAAAGTTTACATTTTGGTAGCAAATTTAAAATGAAGAGGAAAGAACGAACCTAGTGCCTGCGGCTCAGGAAATACGCATGCCGATCTCTAAACGCTAAAGCCGCTAAATCAAAGACATCAATACGTACGTGAATACAGCTCTTAAGATTTCTTGCAAGAATTCTCCCTGAGGATAGTTCTGAGCTTGCGCGACCAAACATAATGTTTTTAACAAACATTGTCTTCTCTCTCCACTGAAACTAAAAGAAATATGAGAAAATAGTGTTTACAGTTGATTTTTTATCCACACAAACGATCCTTTAACGAAAAATTGCTTTTGGTGACGTAGATTCTAGCAACATCAATTAATAAATCAATAAAAAGTGAATGAAGAGGGTAGAAGAATATAGTTCCTACCAGACGTGGCGGTTATGGTGGAACATTTTCACGGTAGGCAAAGTCCATGCACAACGGTGGAGTGGGATAGATTACTACTTACGAGCTTAATTTCTTATTGGTATGCAAACAATACGAGCTGGGATCTATCCCATATTTAGAAACCTTAACCAGTTATTAAGTATTTGTAACCATAACTGTCGATTTACACTGGATCGAGAATATGGTATTGATATCTGCAAATTAGCAATGGAACAGCCCGACGATTGAAAAGGTCTATAGTTACTTGTAGGGGTTGTCGAGACTGGTGGACTTTTAAGATTAATAAAAGGTAGTCGTTAAATAAAACATACTAAATTATATTAAAGCTACTAATATAAATACCACATACTTATAAGAAAAGAACCTACTCCTAAAAGGGCGGGCGACGCACCTGTGATTCCGATGGTGTGGCCATTGTTAATGGGCGATGACGTTTTCCTCTCTCATAAAAATATACTTAAAAGATTTTTAAATACTACAATATCGTTTATTAACATAAAGGAAAAATAAAAGAAACAATTTTAAAAAAGAATTACACGATACTGGAAAGTTTACCAAGCAGTGTTATATCTGAAATAAATCATATCAGCGTACCCTTGTAACATTGTCTCTATTTTCTGATACAGTGAAGCCCGACTGCTCCTGTGAAATTCAACGCTATGTGCCTCCATCTGCTCGCCTTTCAAAAACTCGCGTTTGCGTTTCGAAGCGTGCATTTGCCTCCTGTCTATTTTGAATTTGTCGAAAGCTCCGTTTTTGAATTGATGCGAATTCGAGTCTACGCTTCGCTTGGCAAACGCTGGATTCACGATGAGCTTTCTGTAAGTTTATGTACTGGATTGTAGTTTGTATATCGCATGATCAAATCCTCATGCATGCTTAACGCGAGAAGATTTGAAAACATTAGTATAAGGCTCAACACATAAATCTTCGCCAAGTGCTAGTTTTCATTTATAAACTTAATCTACTGTTAGATTAAATACAGTACAATAAACAGTTCTTGATTATAGCTACTCTTTAATTTGAGAACCTATGTCTATATGCAAGAAAAAACAGCAAATCGTTATTATATCTTTTCACTTCAATTATATCAAATGGTAAATTATTTCTCGGTGTTAAAAAGACACTATCAGCAGTATGACATGAATTTTAATTTATTATTTTAAGACTTCCGTTTAACATACACATTTATAAAATACACGCTTAATTCAAATTGATTCATGATCTAACTCTGTTGGTATTTTAAAAAATATTCGCATTGTTTCATAAAACACACATTGAAGTCCCGCTAACCGATTTAATAAACGTATCAACTCAATAATGTGAAATAGTTTCTTTCCTTTATTTTCTATTTTTTAACTATTATTAACAAATGCTTGGCTACTATCACATCTGATGGTAAAAGATGATGCAGCGTTGTGGTTAAGCACGTTAGCAAACAACTTTTACATTTCAATTTTACAAATTAACAAAAAGCACTTTTGCCTTGAAAATACCCCACAATGTGATCGGGTGAATAAACAAATGGTGCATTTTCAACTGTGCATATTCAATAAAACGTTTATGCGTTAACATTAATAGGTCGAGACAATGCCGCCATTTCAAGGCGAAGGGCATAGTAGCCATCGCTCGGTCACCCACTATACATGAATAGGAGCACGTGAGTAGCCATGTGACCCGAAATAAAGATCCGCCGTGAGATGACCGCTCTGAGTAGCATCGCGAGCCCACTCCAAATGAACGATGGTGAAATATGTCTCTCCCTTGCCTGCTGCAGTCGAAATGGAGGTTAACGAAGGTTTCATTCGGTTATGCACCAGTCACCCTATCCCTTGTAACTCTGGCATGGCCGCATCGTTTGTAAGGCAGGCTTTTATCCACATGGTAGGGCACAGGGGTAAAAGAAGACAGTGAACATAATATAAACTGTAAAGAAATTACATCTTTGTTTCGCTTTAATTAGGTTAAAGCGAAACAAAGATGTAATTTCTTGTTTTTGATACTTACCTTGTATTGTTTTTGATACTTACCTTTTATATGGCATTTTGTGTACAATCTTTCCATCATAATCTGTGAAATAAATAGTTTTGGTATCCATTCTTCTGTGTAGGGGATCAGCATGATGGTTGAAAGGAGAGTACGGGTCTTGCGGTAGTTCGAAAGCTAATGCAGCCGTATTACCCCACAGTATGATATCGCCAATACTGATTACTGCAGGATATGTGGTGCAAAATACTGAAATATAAATGGCAAAATTAACAAATCTAAAACCTTCAACAACAATAAGTAACCTTCAGAATATAATTCTATGGAACTAGCGTAAGCACCTACTATCTTAAAAATAAACACGATCCCCTATCGAAACCGTATAGCTAACAACGACTCGGTTGTAAACGTTTATGTCATACCTCATACAGTGTTTACGCCAGTGTTAAAATACTAACACTGCTGACGAACAGCAGAGGCAAAGGTGTAAAATGATTGGAACTGCGATTGCCAGTCCTTACCTTACCTAATCACGCTCGATAGGTGCATAAAAAGTGACAATTAAAAATTTGTTCATGCGCTGTGACCATAAAGCAACACGGACCACTAACAGACCGGATGGTAGAAGTCGTAGCGTTTTTTCCCCGATCCAAAACTATCTGTCATTTTTTGCGGCAGGAAATCTGCACACACAAACACACTACGAAACTCACACATAATAAAACAATAAACTAACAACTTCAAACACACAGATACTTTATAACTGTATCGCTCAGTGATAGCGACAACTCAGATACACACTCAGACCTGTAGGTCGACCGATCTGCATATTATATAAGGGCAAACGGCCTGTGTTGGTAAACAAATAAGAAACAATACGATCGTTATTATTATAATTTTGGGTTTAAAAAGAATATATTGAACAAACAAAGGCCCACGGTAAGCAGTATTTTACGGGTTAATTACCACGATGAAAAAAAAATCTCCTACGAATACATTCAATATTTAACAACAGTTAACAAATATTCCATCTGAAGACATCCTAATTCTTTATTAATTTATTAACAGTCTACTAATGGACATTAGCCGCTTTTGTAATGTGAATAGGAAAAATTTGCTAGCACCCCCGTGCTTGCTGATTTGTGATAGTAGTATCAGATGTCATACCGCTACCTTTGTCGTTACGACAACGATAGTCTAATTTACCTTTGGCTTAATTTTATGTTTATTCAAACATAAGCGCACTTAATAAGAAGTACTCAAATAATTCCGCCTCCAGGTCCTTCGAAAGATTCATAGCCAAGGCTAGGTCAGAGCACATCGACAGAATTTGCGAGAAACTAGTTCGCCTTCCTTCAGGAACTCGTCTCTTGCCAAGAATGTCCAGGGGAAATTTTGTCAGCTATCTCTTCCATCTCTGCACAGGGAGAACGACTCACTAGCTCAAACCGCAAAGACGAAAGCCGATCTATTAGGCTCCCTCTTTGCATCCAACTCGACTCTCATTGACGGAGCGATCTCATCGCCGACCATCCCACGGTGTGATTGTTCCATGCCAGATGTGCAGTTTACACAGCGCTCGGCTCGCAAAGCACTTCTCTCCCTGGACGTCAACAAGTCGAGTGAGTATATTTAGTCCCTCCTATTGTGCTAAAGACGTGAGCTTCGGAGTAGACACTGGTTATAACGCATCTTTTCCAGTACCCTTACTCTCAAGGCATAGCCCTTAATTCATGTAATATGGCTTTAAACCCACCCGATCCCTAAAAAGGCAACCTTTCAGACCCGCTCAAGTACAGGCCTATTGCCAACACCCCCTTGTTCTCCAAAATAGTGGAAACTATTATAAACTGCCAGCTCATGAGGTATCTTGAGGATCACTAGCTGATTAGTGACTGTCAATACGATTTTAACCTCTCAGCCCCCGAGCGGTCGCATGAGCCCGCGTCCATATTACGCCAAATCCCTAGCAGTCTCATGAGACCGCACCCACCCACAGCACTTTAACTCATAGAAACTTATATTTATAAACTACTTTTCTATGAAGAAGTTTGGCGTTATAGGCTCAATGTGAAATTTCCTATCCTCGAATGCAATAAAAAGTAGTTAGTTTATGGTTTTTTATTTATAATCTATGTTCGTTTCGTACGCCTATTTCGTGTGACGTGGTATTGTGTTGACTTTTGGATTTTTCTAATGTTTTATTAGTGTTTAGTATAGTGTTTTATTATAAAATTGTTGTAAAAGTCTTTGTGTCTTTTATTTTTATTTATCTTTTTACGTAAATCATTTCGAGTAATATATAGAAACAATTGTGATATTTAAGCTGCTGTCCTGTACTAGGTACGTACATATTAACTATGATATATAAACACAACAAAAATCTATTCGAAAGTACTAAAACAAGTAGTACAAAATAATAAATAATCGGAAAGCAATATTATATTGAATTTTATAATGAATATTTTTGAAAACAAATGTACGAAAATTCAAAGTTAGGTTATTTTTGGCAACACGGAGTTACGCGAAGCAAGCGCACGATGTTAATCATTTTTAGCTGGGGCCTGAGGGGTTAATCGGGGTCCATCAGCTGGTGATCTTTTGGATTACCTGACTAATATCTAGGCGAAGGCGAATGTAGAATGCAAGGAGAAAGCACTAGCCGTTAGTTTGGGTAAACTGAAGACCGTCGATCGGGTTTAGCACAAAGCGCTTCTTTCGATGCTTCCTTCCTATGGGCTTTCCGATAAATTGTGCAATCGAATCACCCATTTCCTTACTGATCAGAGCATCAAGGTCGTAGTACATGATGCATGTTCCAATTACAAGCCTATTAACAATGGTGTTTCCAAAATGCTAATCAAATGAAATGCTATCACCAACGCTGTTTCAAACTGTTGCAAACTGGTAGCATTCATTATTATGAGGACGCGGTGATAACTTATACATCGGCCGTGCCAATATTTCTCGTCAAAACGTAGCCGAGTACCAGAACAAATTTACGTCTGAAGTCGAGACTTTGTTGTACAAGGTCTTGCATTGGGAGCCGCCTTTACCGCCAAGCACGTGGTAAATCAGCACTTTATACTGAAATAAACAATTTCATTGGCGCCGACGACGATCGAACCCGGTTTACTCACGCACTGTGAAATTTACAGCGTGCGCTAACCATCTGGGCTACCACAGCTCAAATTCTAAAGAATTTTACGGATTAATTCCAACTACCAAATTTCATAAACGCGTCAAAACGTCTGATACCATCCGTACCATCTGGATGCTTGGCGGTCTACTACTGTGCGTTTTACTAGTAGTTTTCTTCCTCGTAAAACCTCTTTGTGGGATCACTTACCACCGGCGATATGACTTAAGGACCTTCAAGGAAAAGCTTAATCCATTCTAAAAGGCCGGCAAAACACCTGCAATTCCCTTAATGTTTCAGTTGTTCATGGGCGACGATAGTCACTTACCATCAGGTGAGCCGCATCCTCATTTGCCCCTTCTACTATATGTATAAAAAAACATGTATTAGATGCTGATTAAGGTCATCGTGGTATTTTTTAATACTCCGTCTAAACAACATTTATATTGAAGTTAGATAATGGATTCATATATGCCTCTCATTCATTAATTACAGTTTGTCAAAAATCTAAAATCCACTGCTGAACGTAGGAATCCTAAGCAAATAACCTACTAGCATATTTGCCATAGCTCCCACGCTTGGTAGGCCAGTTGGCAACCACCATTTATATAACATATTGTTATAAGAATGAGAGTTATTATAATTTCTCTCGGTCGCTTCTCACGACATCCACAGGATTGTATACTATTGTCGAATTTCTTATGCCGTTAACACGGTTGATATACCCGCTAGTCCTATTGTAAGATGGAATTTACGTAAGTCAACGAATATGAGAATTTTTCGTACAGTGAATTTTGAGTCAGATTAAATCAATTGGGTGCGATTTAATTACGTTCATTTATTATAATCACCGAAGAGATATTAACGTAATGAGGTCTGTCCCACTTGAATTATCGTCTGTATTTACCGATGAATCCTGCATGAGTGGAAGTATCCAACCGTGAAAACGAATTCATGTCATGTTTTAAAATGAGGCTTTAAAATCTTTTTACTTGAATCACTTTTAATGGTGTGTTTATCGCTTCATTACTTTCTACCTCTGAAAACAATATTGTATAATTTTATTTTTTTCTCATTTGTCAGTCCTCTTTATCCCGTAGCTAGGTGACTAACTAGGAAGGTTTTGGATTTTAGGACACATTTTCTGTCTTAATGTTGGTTTTTAATCGCAAAAGTTAAACAAATGTTATACACTAAATTCAGACCGCTATCCTCTGAGGTTATGAGACTTTTTGGCACTTCTTTAATTAGTCACATCTAACGACACCCATGGGTTAAATTGGCTTGATGAATTCTTTCACGTGGCTATTATACAGCAAATAACTTTATTTAAATAAGTAAAAAACCTTTGAAATGTTACAGATAAGCAAATTGCAGTTTGGGGCCATAAAGAGGAGTAATGTTCTCAACATGATATACTGCTTTTAATTTAACATTTTTTCAATAATTTTTATTTACTTTAATATGTAAAACAAAATACTACTAAAATAATGCCAACTGAAAATCGAATTTTAATGGCGGCATAAGAAAACCTACTAACCCATATTGTGAATGTCGTAATAGGCAAAACAGGAGAATGAAACAAGGGTGGTGTAAATGTCTCCCTTATGAGATAATCTTTGGGGAGGCCCGTATTCAACAGTGGACTTTAATAAGTTGCAATAATACTAAAAACTGAAGAATGAAAAACATGGAATTCATAACTTTATATTTAAAAATAGATAAAGGAATGATAACCATGAAGCCCCAGTTTAATATCGACCCTTGGCTTATTTTACGTGAACCACCGTATATTTCAGATGCTATATTATAAAAAGGAATAAAACTAGAGAATGGAATATATAACACACTAAGGCCTTAGTTCTAGTTCAAACTTTGTAAGAATATCTCACCCAGCTGAAAGGAACTTCCTTCAGGAAAAATGATAAATCTTTTCTTCCTCGACAAAACTTTGGAAGTGTGGTTCTCATCTAATTCACTCGTAATGTTAAATACTTCGTTCATTGCTTGTACATAAACCGCAAAAATGGAGATAAAAACTATGAAATTGTATATTTTTACCATTATTCTATAACACAATACGCTATTCTTGATATTCAGGACTTTTCGATTGTGTTTCTATTCACAATGTTTTCACTGAAGCTATACATAGGTATGTTACTTTCACAAAGTTTTAAAATTACACTAAGGAAGTTCGATTATTGACCAGAAGTCTCCCTTTAATACGTTAATCACGATTTCCAAACAGATTTCAACTCCCGTTAAAATCATGTACAGGCTGATTCTACCCTAGCCCATGATATTTATATTTATTGTATTTCACCGTCATCATTATCGTCGATGATGTTATCCTTTAAGCCATTAATTGCTCTACACGATTATGCCACCGCGGATAAATCTATCTATTCTACTACTTTTCATGTCACGGATTTGATTTTACGAGATTTTTAAGATTTGTTTCACAAAAGTAACGTACCCACTGAAGGATTTTTTTTATTAACCTTCAGATATAAAACCGAAAACTTAAATTATCGAACAGTCCTACTCCCTGCATTATAGTGCCAAGAACTTTCTTTGTTTCCTCGCTAAACGACAATGTAAAATACTAGTAGTGACGACCAGTTGCTGAAACAGTTCAACAGTCAATACACGGAACAGCAAATGGCACAAGTATGTGGTCATTTCTCAAAAACCCGTATTTG
Organism: Parnassius honrathi; assembly: GCA_018247895.1. Taxonomy (NCBI): domain Eukaryota; kingdom Metazoa; phylum Arthropoda; class Insecta; order Lepidoptera; family Papilionidae; genus Parnassius; species Parnassius honrathi. Next base: position 12,921 of record DWHP01003870.1, read on the forward strand.
TGTCAGTTGAGTTACTTACTAAACTGGCTTTAACTTAAGTCATTCTTAAAGTTCACCGAATCTCTGTTCGCTCTAATTACCGTTTTTTTTTTTTTTTT
>DWHP01003871.1:0-13015 GCA_018247895.1 Parnassius honrathi
ATATAGTCCATATAATGATACTTTTTCTTCTTTTTCATAGTATAAGAATGACAAACGAACACACCATCCCCCTGATGGTAAATGGATGTTGTGACTCATAATTAATCAAGAATAAATGACGATGATATCTATCCCCAAATGAGAATCAATTACGTTGTCACCCCTGAGGACTAAGATGGAATGCCTTGTTTCCAATAGTAAACGTTTCCGGTTGGATACAAGATCGATCACCATACGAAACACAGCAGGATGAAACTGCTTTTTTACGCTGGAATTCTGTGACAGCCTGGTCCTTTCCCGATCAAGCCGACCCTCTCATGCTACAACTATACAGCTGCAGCATCGCTCCTTTAAAAACACGGCAGTGTTTGTACTGTTGCTTATCGATACGAATCTGCGGTCATTTGCAAAGTCCATACATAGCGTAAAGGTTAATGTCGCGGGCATACAATTCAATCGCACATAAGTAAATAATATAAACCTTAACAAAACTGCTTTTTGTTACAAACATTGCTACTAATACAATCTACAATAACAACACAGTAACCGGGAACGGCAAATGATACTGTTTTTGTTTATTTCACATAAAATTACATACGCGGCAAAGGCTATACCTATACGTAGTATATAACTAAATATCCAAGGGGACTTCATAGACAGAACAAAGAGCGACCGCATGAAAAGTAAAATTATAGCAAGTCAATATAAAATTTCAACTTCACTTGGGTTTTAGTCATACATAGAGATGTCGTCACACACGACGATACAATCACAAGTGCGACCATCTTCAAATAAGGAAGGCTACTGATACATTGTCACCTCCGAGGAACAAGAAGGATTACCCCGCAGCCAGAAGTCATATATGTTCTCTGTGGCTTTCAGACCGCAACACAACAGCGCAGGCACCGTTACTTGACAACACAAATAGGTCAGTGGGTGGCTTTTACTCAGATAGTCTCCTATCCAAAAAAGTAGTCTCACCAACAGATTAAAAAAAATAAAACGTTTGTTTTAAAGCAGGATTATTTGCGATAATCCTCGAGTCTCTAGCAGCATTCACGTCTATTTCCGATTAAATTACCAGAGCATTACAGCGTAACGGGTGAATGTACACTTGTAACACTGATTTAGAAACTTCCAATAATACTGGAAAGCTATAACCGTAGTCCGATTGTCGAAATCTTCTCATCATAATCTACTCTATTCAAACATAAGAAGAACAATTCAAGGTAAGTGTGTTGCTTTACCGTGACAATTTGAGCCTTTACCAGTAAAATTAAAGAATTATCTATGCTAAATCATCTTAGAAATCTCCATTGTTGACTTGCTATTGTATTATTGACCTGACCGTAACTGATCGTATCACACACCCCACATAGATAGATATCCAGTTCCGTCAAAATAACACAACACAAGTAGGTGTTAGGACTTTACAATAGTACCTGTATGACGGCATTGCTTCACAGATTTTAAGTTCGCTAACAGCTTGTCACTTATAATAACTTAATCTCATCAGTTTTGAGACTTCACGTTTTCCTAAATTTAATAATATTCACATTAGCAATTCTCATAGAGATTTCAATATTAGGGGAAATTTAAACACCATTACAATTTCCTTAAATGACCACCTCAAGGCCTTTCACAAAACGGCACGAGTGGGGCCATTATGACAATGGCCGGATAAAAGTTCATAGGTCCGCCATTTTTCGACAATCATCACATTTCCTGTTAGGCTTATGAATGCGGCCATTAACCTCTTATAAAGCGACTATCCTTATTAACTTTCTTTATGATTGTTTGTATTTCACAAATCCGTTTTTAAGCTTATTTAGAAAACGAGTTGGCATCAAAAGTCTTGTCTGTTAAGAGTGTTGTTGATTTCCTAAGAATTATTATTAAACTCACTATGACCTATTTGGAATAACGTGGAATGTATTATATAATCATAATTACATCATTATTATCATCATAACGACCTATCACCTTAGATGGATACTAGCAATAGTCACCGCGGTTTTCAGACGGGTGGCCACCACGGTTTTTTATTATTTTGAATCGTCATCAGGAAGATGTTTCTGCTCATCTCTCCTCTGTCGCCTCTTGTGACACTCACGCGAAGATATTGGGTGGTGAATTCTTTAACGGCGCCACTTCACGGCGCTTACATACTAGATAATATTTTCTGTCGATGACACTCTAGTTTTCTTTTTTTGAGTTCACTACAGGTGTTTTAAGGCAAGTCCTGGAGAAATCTGTGCTTCATAATGAAGATATCCGCATTGGAACCTGAATAACCAACACAAACACAACGGATCAGTTAGCAGAAGTGGCAATAGGCCAGTCATATAGCTAGAAGAAAGGTTCCTGAGTGGCAGCCTCGTGGCGGTAAACGAAGTGTAGTAGTGTAGGCCGCTACTAGATTGAGTGACGACTTGGTGAGAGATGTAGAAAGTCGACCTATGTTAAGCAGTGGACTTATGATGGGCTGTAATGATGCAGATGAGCAAGCGAATTAATGTGGCACATCGCGTATACCTTGGCTCCGATAAGTTTGATTTCCTATGAGCCTGTAGAAAAGGTTTGGCAAATTTTGATAGGTTTTAGCCAGAGCGTCGTCGGTTAATTAACTGATAATATCACAAGCAGGTGAGGCTGATAAATTTAAAAAAAAGTTGATGTCTGGTAAAACCAACCTGAACTGTATTACGGTTAAAGGAAGAATGGCAGGGAAAGGACAACAAGGACCGAAACGGCCACATCATAAATATCACACACTATCAGGTAGACTTCATGCTTTTATTTTAATTTGTAAATTTCTTTAATCACAAATTACGAGTACATTTTATTAAATAATTGAGTTTTGGCGTGAAGTAAACCGCTGCGCCGCGCCGCACTGGCGGATTGCTTGACTGCTGCTCCTGTACCATTGTTTAAATAATAGCTTGGATTGGATTTTGATACAAAAAACATGTGAACTATTAGCGGAAGCGATCCAAGTAATTTCTTAATTACTTGACGCTGGCAAAAATACCATAGTACAAAGCCATCACCAAAGAAAAGAAATAATTAAAATTAATTTTACGATTATTATTATTATTATTACTAAAGAAAGCATTTATTTAGGACTCGTTATACTAAGACCGGAAGACTTTTCAAATTATGGACTCAGTTTACCAAAGCACCGCGTGCATCAATTGACATAGATGCTTCCAGTAATTCTGACATCCTGCTTTGTTATGAGTAGCCTATGGTGTAAGAGACAAAGGTGGCTTTATGTAATATTTAACAAAGCAGCGCAAGTCTAACGGAGCTAAAATACACTATTTTTAGTTTTGTAACTTTATGGCCTACGGATCCTAAAGGAATGGGTTAGTCATAAAAATGCAATCGATTTTAATAAGCTGTCCCAAAGCATTATACTATAACATAACACTATTATTTTCAGTGTGGTAAGGCCGAAAATAGCGAATGGGTAGACTCGGCTGGGGAAGAACCATGTATATACACAGAATACCAGTGCCAATATAGAGAAACGGCGCAAAAAATTAAATAATTAAATTGTCAAAGTATGTACTTTCGTCATAGAATAATTTAATATCACATGGTACTTGTTACCTCCCTCTTGCATAGCATAAAAGGAGATCGCTGCGAAGCAGGAAACGGTTATAGACAAACAAACGTTTTAATTAATACTAATAGGTTAATGACGACACAATAGCGTAATGGCACCGGACCACTTTCTGTTCTGTACTTGGGTAGTATAGTATATGCCTCACACACGACATATCCTGATCGCGGGTTCGTTCGTTCGATACTCAGGTGCAGCTAACATATTGTAATGTTAAGGTCATACATATGTAAATCCTTCTGTTTAGCACAGACGTCCTCTCATTTCTGAAAGGGTCATGAGCGGCGCTAAAGTTAAAATTGTATGTGTACGTTCAACCGTTTTGATTTTAGAGCGGTTTATGAGTGCGACGCGCTTCTACGTTACGTAATAGCGGACTTCTCATATTGAAATCCTTGAAATATTTCATCACGATATTTTCCTTTACCGCCGAGCCAGTGGTAAACCAGCACTTAATATCGTAATAAGCAATTTATTATTGCTAGAAAGAATTTAGATTGTTCGTGCGCTATGAAATTGTCCGCGATGATTATCCCAGAATATCCTCTAATATCCCAGAATAGCCTCAGTTTTAAAATGTGTTTGTGTATCACAAATTGATAACTTGTGCGTTCGAATGGCTTGTAAATGTTCTCATCGTGCCTATTCCCGAGCCTTCGATTTTCTCTTACAAAATTTACAAAGGGCGCAAGTATAAGCTGCGCGCCGAAGGCATGCCGATAATCTTCTGATTTATCTTTAAAAAATACTTATGCCATCGTGTAAAAAAACCAAGTCTTGCAACTCACTTCCTCTACCGTAAACCAAGTCGGTTAATTTATTCAGTCCCTACTTAAGGGTCCTTCTGTATTAAGTTATTACGTAATTAGCTAACCTAACAACATCTTATAGTGACCATATCAATGTCAAAAGTCTTTTATGTTTTAAATAAATAGATTGAATTGGCCATCACATGAAAACACAATGTATCTCAGAAGTAATACATATTATATTAATTTACATTGTTTCATAACAAAATAATCCGGAATAGAACGATTATGGCAACATTTAGAGGAGAAAGTCTGCGCTAAATCTCATCAGAATTTGGAATCTCTCCGAGCATCTTTGGCTAAAGCAGCGGCAGAAATAGATATGAGTGTAGCGCGTGCTGCGATTGATGACTGGCCTTGTCGATTAAGGGCATGTATTCAAAATAGGGGAGGGCGTTTTGAACAATGTAAATGAAATTGTATTCTAAATTAAATTACCTTTCATTTCATATATAATTTCTACATAATTATCAAAAAGTGTATCGTTAATTTTATAAAAGTTTTTGACAGAACTTATGACCTGACTAGGTATAACTCGATTGAATATACTTGATCTATTTTCTTCAATCAACTGTAGTTTTTAGTCGTTTCTGTTTTATTACTATGAATAAATTGTATTTGGTGATTGAAATATTGGCCCTTAACACGTTTTAAATGCAATACTCTCTACAAAGTGACTGACACGGCAGTCAAAGGCTGAATAACCGAAAAAGATATACATAGTTAAATATATTTATTTATATCAATTTTTATATTTCTAATATATTTAAAAAAAGAATTATCACTACAGATAATAAATACGAACGTAACAAGATCAACGTAAACTAAGGTACCTAACACAGGTAAACACCTCTGCCTTTCTAACCGTCATGGCGGCTACCAATTACTTGCCCCGTCCCGAACAATGACTTCCTTATGACCCTTCACCTACGCGATATACTTATTGACATTACCCCAACACTATACTAGACAAACAAAGTTCAAGCCAACGTTATATAAACAAACAGAATGCTTTCGACCCGGGCAAATGGTAACGCATCGACACCTACGGTGTTTGACCAGGTAAACATTCAAATTGAGTTAAAACCGACATCCGTTTTGACCTCCCGAAATGTTCCCATGGTCGACGAGCTCTTATCTCAGTGAGAAAATTTTCCAGCAGTCGGTCATTGGTCACATTTTCATACGTGGTAGAGCCAAGCTGCAGCTATACTAATTGCAGCACGAATGGGTCGGTTCGACCGGCGACAGCACGCTCTCAAAGAATATGAGAATAAAATAGCAGTGTTTCGTATGGTGAGTGTAGAAAACTGGAGACCATTTTTTAACTAGAAACAAGGCATTCAATCATCGTCCTCCGGGGTAACAACGTATCTGTATTTTGATTCTTAATATGGACAAAATGGAGATTGGTATACTTACCTACACATTAAGATGGAGTAAATGAGTGCCAAAAATGAATGGTAAGATTTTGTGGTGAAAAAAGCATCCTTCTTATGTAGACATCAACTCCCAACTCTTGTCATCAAACAATCGTAGGTGGTAGAGCTACGACGCTGCAGCTATATTAGTTGCAGGACGAATGTGTAGTCTCAACCGGGATAGGACCACGCTCTCACAGAATACCAGCGTAAAATAGCAGCTAAAGGCTCTTGTGTTTTGTTTGGTGAGTGTAGAGAACTGGAGTCCTTTGCAAACCTTTTTTACTGGAAGCTAGGCATTCAATCTTCGTCCTCTGGGGTGACGACGCATCTGCATTTCGATTCCTAATCGAGGATAAACGTATGTATAACGAGGATGTATCTACGGATCACAGCTTCAACTTTCCATCAGATGGGCTGTGTGCTCGTTTGTGACCCTAATTCTATAAAAAAATTCTAATATGATATATAAATTTATTCGTGCCACTTCTGTATCAGTACTACTCTGCAAAGTAGAAAATATAAATAAAGGTCTATTTTCTTCTTTTTCTTGTTATACTTTTGTAGGCCTTTGCTTTTTAAGAATGTTCCTATTGAAATGCACAACTTGCTTAGAAAGAAAGAAACAAGATAAACATATTCGCTATTCGAAAAACGAAGAATTTAAACAATTTTGCTTCGTCTTTCTGGACCTTCGGTATTTTTTTCACTAAACACAACCAAGGAAGCTATTGGAAATATATCTATGAATGTAGCCTGAGAATGTAGTTGATGACTGCCCTGTTGGTCTAGTGGTAATAAACGCGACTGCTGATCATGTGGTCTTCGATTCAAATCCCGGATCATACCAAAAACTGTTAGTTAATTTTTTTCTGACAATAAATTCTCAGTAGTTGTTTCACTGCCGTGCATCGGAAAGCACGTATAAATCCCGCACCTGATGACTCACGGTCGGACATGTCGAATGTCGTCCCATCAGACTATAGGTATGAGTGAGGGGATGTAGTGTGCACACCTGTGCACTATAATCCTTTCCTCCGCAGTTGGGCTAGTCTCCGTAGAGACAAGTGACCGAAATTTCTATTTGGAGGTAAACAACTATCGTTTTGTAAACAAAAAGTGGTCGAAATGGCTCTTATAAAAATATATTTCGCATATAAAAAACGGGATTGAACGCCAATAATTGTTATCAGTTATAGAAGGCGAGAAGAAGATCCTATAATTATTTTCTAGAACTTCTTACGATTTATTACGATTTGCATTAGAAAAACCTTCTATTAATATATAACATTAAAAACATTTTTACAAAAGATATATTCTAAGAGCATCGCAGTGCACATAGATTGCGTGCGTGATAATGCCGCCCGATGTTGATACAAGGCGGCTAATGCGGCAGTATGGGCGCCTGCATTACGTCGAATAATAGTTTTGATACTAGCATCATAAATAAATAATATTAGGTGTATTACACAATTCGAGCGCGAAACCAGTGAGGTTGGGCTTTACGACTTGATAACGCGCCCGCTTTCATTAAATTCGGTATCTTATTTTACACCGCATTAATACGTGAATAAAAGCATCGATACCGACACAGCCTATCATAAGTCTACTGGTGAACAGGCCTCCCCCACTGTATATTCTTGTGCCCATAGACTGCCTCATAGGAGGGATATTTACCATAGTTGCCACACTTGCCATGCGTATTGACAACCACAGTTTTTTATCTATAGTTGTTATTATGAGGATGCTGCTGCCCATCTGGTTTATTTCCCTCTGTCACCTTTTACGATACCCATGGGATGATATGGGGTAGTGGATATTCTGATACTACCACTACACGGAACAAGAAGAAAAGCACATTAATATTAAAAGGAAACACCAATGAATAAAACTGATTCCGTAATTTAAGGCTTGCAAAATGTAGACATATCATCAGTACCAAATTGCGCTAGCCCATTTTTTTTTAACTCATTTTTTATCATAATGATAATGATGCGTGAGATAAAAGGATAAAATATATTATATCCTGTACTAATTGCGTACATCACTGGAGGATACTCCTTCTATCCAAAATATTGAAACGAATAAAATTCTGAACAAAAATAACAAGCAGAGATATAAAAGCTATTTTTCCGGCCATTTATACGTGGTGGAGCCACGCTGTAGCTATATTATGGTTGTAGAACGAATGGGTTGGCTCGACCGGAAGGACCACGCTCTCACAGAATAAGAGCGTAAAATAGCAGCTCAATACTGCTGTGTTTCTTATGGTGAGTGTAGAGATCCAGAGACCCTGTTAGACTGGAAATGAGGCATTACATATTAGTCCTCTGGGGTGACAACGCACCTGCGTTTTGATTTTTAATCGAGGATAAATGTAGATGTCTTCAGGCCACAGCATCCACTTACCATCAGGTCGACTGTGTACTCTTTAGTCAGCCTTATTCTATAAAAATACATTGCACTCCTCATTGTCAATGTTAAGGTATATTACGAAGTATGTTGTGGATATACTTTATTTAAATTAAACTTCTAATTAGTTCATTATTAATTTATTACACAAAGAATGTGGAACCTTGACCATTGATATCGCCGCCATTTTTGTCATTTGTAGCTTAGGATCAAGATCGCTTACTAGAAGAAATGGTAACTAGCAATGGAAAATAGATCCTACTTGAATTGTCCGGGAACCTGTTACACTTTTAACGGAATGTGTCTCGATCTCAGTTAAATGCAAATGAGAGTAAATTCTACTTAAATGTGTATTTTTTATAGAGTTAGGGTGTCAAACGAGCACACAGTTCAACTAGTGGTAAGTGGATGTTATGGCTCTTAGACTTTTTCTTTTAACTTGTGACTCTCACATGAATTAAAACGCAGATACGTTTATCACCCTGAAGAATAAGATGCATTGCTTCTTTACCTGTAAAAAGTTCTTCCATACACTCACCATACAAAATGCAGCAGCATTATACTGTTATTTTACGGTAATAATTTTTTTTATAGAATAAGGGTGAAAACGAGCATACAGTCCACCTGATGATACGTGGATGGTGTTGCCCATAAACATCTGTATTTATCCCCAATTAAGAATCAACATGCCAATGCGTTGCCACCCCTGAGAACTAAGACTGAATGCCTCATTTCCAGTAAAATGGGTCTACGTTTATCTATACTCACCATCCGAAACACAACGGCATTTAGCTATTTTAAATTGGTATTCTGTAAGAGCCTACAGCAGTAGTAAAACGGCTGTATAGTGCCACTCATCATCATCATCGTCATTACAGCCCTTCACAAGTCCATTGGTGAACATAGGTCTCCCCCAAGTAATGCCACAAAGCACAGTCCTGAGCCACCTGCATCCATCGACTTCCTACATGTCTTACGGTCGTCACTCCATCTAGTGGGGGTTCGCCCTTCACTTCAGCTGACCGGTAAGAGGCTGCCGCTCGAGAACCTTTTGTCCCCATCGGTAGTCGGTTCTTCGAGCTATATGGTCGACCCCCTTCAGCTTACTAATCCGTTGGGCTATGTCGGTCACTCTGGTTCTACTGCGGATATGCTCATTTCTAAGTTTATCACGCAGAGAAACCCCGAGCATAGCCCTCTCCATAGCTCGCTGAGCGACCTTGAACGTCCTTATATTAGTGTAGGATCACGTCTTAGTTCCATAAGTCATCACTAGCAAACACGCACTGGTTGTACAGTCTTGTTTTCAGATTTTGAGGTACAGCTGACGAGAAGATTTGTCGTAATTTCCCGAACGCTGCCCAGCCGTGAATGATCTACTCGCTATTGATGTTAGTACCGTATCCTTTCCAGTCCAGTAGCTTGAAAACGCCTTCCAATGCAGCGGTGAAGAGTTTCACGTAAAATATATAACGTCACCCTGTTTTACACCGCTCTGCATTTGGATAGGTTTCGTACTCTGGTTCTGTGCTCGGATAGCCATCGTAGTCTTTAGTAACTTGGCATCGCTGAAGGGACTGTATCACTGCCCAAATTTCGCATCGTATTCTTTCTCATAGCCCACATGCGCCAGGCAAAGTGGCAGATTGTACTCTTCGGTCTTCTGTAGAATTCGCCGAAAGGTATGTATACGGTCTATGGTACTAAAACCTTTTCGGAAACCGGCTTAGTCGTTTTGTGTGCGTGTGAGACGATTCGAAATGACTCTCGAAAACACCACGTAGACGCGGCTCGGAAGTGAAATCTGTCTGTAGTTCTTCAAGAGAGCGTTGTCGCCTTTCTTGAAGAACAAGACCACCGCTCGTCTGCTTCACACCTCCGGAGTAGTACCACCATGGAGGACGGAATTAAATAGCTTCTGAAGGACTTAAAGTACCGGTTTTCCACACGCTTTCAGAAGTTCCGCTGTAATTCCGTCCTCGATCGGGGACTCGCCGTTTTTAAGGTGCTGGAGAGCCCTTCTAATCTCGCTCAGACTGACGTCCGGGATATCATCTGAATAGTGTCGGATAATTTTTGCTCTTGGATCGTTACCCACTTTCGTGTGATTCCAACGCTGACGAGTACAGCTTCATGGGCAGCTAGAATATAACCTCTCAATCTCAATCAAAATCTCAGGTGTCCCGGGAACGATGCTACAACACTCGGTCTTCAGCTTTGACAGTTGGCTCTTTCTGGCAGACATATCTCTGGCAAAGACTTTAGAGCCCTGGTTCCGCTCGCTGCCGCATGCCGCATCGCTTCTTCAATGCTAGTTATATTGAAGTTGCGTAAATCCCGCCGCATGCATTTAGAAATCGCTATCACATAAAAATAAATATAAAACAAACGGAAACGCTTTTTTAAGATTAACTTTATTTTGTAGGGGCAAATGTCTTTTTATATTCGTGCGTATAAAGTTGTTATTTCGGCTTATAAAGCAACACGGGCCGGGCCGCCTTTCGGCTATTCGTGCCCTGCTAATTTTGATGTCGTTAGAATTTAACATTCTTTTTCATTTTCTTAATATTATTAAATTATATTACTTCATTATTATAATAAAATTAACATTTGAAACAAATGAAATTGCTAGATGTTAAGAAATAAATAAACGATTAAAAGAATAACTGCTCCGCTGTGCTTAATAGCTTTTCTTCCGTAAGTTCCCTTAATAGAGCAAGATCCCAGGGCCGCCAGACATCACATATTTTCTGATGGATGAAATGTGGACGATTGAGTAGTGTTAGCATGTACTACGATCGTATGCCTACCTGCTAGCTTGGTCAAACGGCCAATTTCCAGGTATCAGATGATCAATGTACATAAAAAATTACTTACTTCACGTAAATTCTCATGGCTGATTTTCATATATTATGTTTTAGAATGTGTAGTTAAAAATAAGCTGTCAATACTCCCAGATACTTTTTGTTGGCCATATTGCTTTGCAGACGCTTTAAAGCTCTCAAAATAATTAGTTAACTTCACGTAAATTCTAATGCTCCATTATTACATATGTTCACCCGACAATTACTTTAAAACCTTTGACAAGAAGACAGACCGATCCAAGAGGCCAATCATCTCCTAAACAAAATTTTAATATCTGGTCAGGTCAGAAATGATCAAGTCATATTTGCATCATAGATGGACGAGTAGCAAGTGATGGTTACATTAATGAACTGGTCATTAAAGGAAAGGGGAATGAAAGCGAAAGCAAGTAAGACGAAAGTTATGGTTTTCGAAAGAGAAGAAAGTAAAACGTCATGTGAAATAAGAATAGAAGGGGAGTTGATTGAGCAAGTGGATGAGTTCGTGTGTTTGGGATTCGTTAGTTTCGTGTGTTTTTAGCAGGGACGGTAGATATGATAAGGATATAGAACGACGAGTGAATGCAGGAAATAGAGCGAATGGGGCTCTACACACTATTACGAAGAATCAGAATGTGTCAAGAAGGCACTTTGGCATCACAATGGTGTGTTAATCCTCACTTTAATGTATGATCATAGAATACTATAATATACAATAGCATGGCTGTCAACCCTACTTTGTACGAGGATTGTCGTATTATCACTGCTACAAACCCGATTCGCTGTGTTGACAGACTGAGCGAATTTACACATTTTAGACTTTTGATTAATGTTTTTGACACATCGACATTTCTTTATTTTTGTTTCTAATATTTACAAAATATAAATAGTTTCGACTTACTGGTTTTAGGATATGTCTCCTTTAATTAAATTCATTTCCCGCTGTTCTTTGAACAAGTAACTATTGCACAATTTGCCATTTTTTAAATAATATGCATGCAGCTACGCTTGACACGAAAATTGGAAACGATTGATTGTGTTGACATTTATACGTTTGAATTGACTTATTAGTGGCTACACGGGTTTCGCCCACTCCCCCGTTCTATTATGTATGTATTATAGTATTTTGTGTGTATGATAGTGAACGTTGGGTGTAACAGAAGAAGCACGAAAGTGGACTAAATGCTGTAGAAATGCGGACAGGGTGGGAAATTACGTGATAAGAGAAAAATATGGTATGCAGAATGATGTTGTGACCTGGATTAAGAAAAGAATGCTTCGGTGGTTTGGTCATGTAGAAATAATGAAAGAGGAAAGAGTGACAAAGCAAATTTATATTGCAGAGGTGAACGGCATAGTCGGGAAGGGACGCCCTAAAAGTAGGTTCTTCGACCAAATTGGCGATATTTTGAAAATAGGCCACATTAGGAGTATCCTTGAGCGACGAGCTTGCATGCGTAGATATATGGATGTACAGCAGGCGAAAAAGGTATGTCAGGATCGTTCGTTGTGCCTTTCTTGAAGAACATGACCACCACACTTCTGCTCAACGCCTCCGGAGTAGTGCCACCATGGAGAATGGAAAAGCTTCTGAAGGACTTTAATTACCGGTGTTCAACCCGTTTTCAGAAGCTCCGCTGTAATTACATCTTCGCCTGTGGCCCTGCCGTTTTTAAGGTGTTGGGGAGTCATTCTAATCTCGCTCAGACTGACGTCCGGGATATCGTCGGAATAGTGTCGAATAAGACTTGCTCTTAGATCGTTACTCACACTGGCGTGTGGCTCCAACGATGATATGTACAGCTGCCCATAGAACCTCTGAAACTCTCACTCAAAATCTCAGGTGTCCCGGAAACGATGCTGCCACACTCAGTCTTCAGCTTTGACAGTTGACTCTTTCTG
>DWHP01003872.1:0-13014 GCA_018247895.1 Parnassius honrathi
CATGCACGGCGCACCGATAAGCGCACTTAAGAGCGCGCGCGCGAGATTCAAATTACTTTTCGAACATATTTTTTTTTAGTTTTATTCTGGAATATAATTCAATATTTTTCGAATGTACGAGAGTATTATTATTGATGTCGGCGGGCCACCAGTGTTCGACCGGCGGGCCACATGCGGCCCGCGGACCACGGTCTGTGCATCTATGATATAGAAGGACGAGTGAACGCAGGAAATGGAGTGAATGGGGCTCTACAATCTATTATGAAGAGTCAGAATGTGTCAAAAACGGCACGTATGGTAATTCATAATGCTGTGTTAATCCCTCAATTAATGTATGGTAGCGAAAGTAGGGCGTGGCAGAAGAAGCACGAAACTAGAATAAATGCAGTAGAAATGCGGTCTTTAAGGAGTAGGCTAGGGCTGAATCTGAATGACAGGGTGAAAAATTATGTGATAGGAGAAAAATGTGGTATGCAAGATGATGTTACGACCAAGATTAAGAAATGAATGCTTCGGTGGTTTCATCATCATCATTACAGCCTTTCACAAGTCCATTGCTGAACATAGGCCTACCACAAGGTATACCACAAAGCACGGTCTTGAGTCACCTGCATCCATAGACTTTCTGCATGTCTAACCAAGTTGTCACTCCATCTAGTGTCACCCTACAATTCGCCTATCGATACGAGGCTGCCACTCGAGAACCTTTTTTGTCGGTTCTTTGAGCTATGTGACCAGCCTATCGCCACTTCAGCTTACTAATCCGTTGGGCTATGTCGGTCATTCTGGTTCTACTGATTATATACTCACTTCTAAGTTTACCACGCAGATAAGCCCCGAGCATAGCATGTGGAGAGGTCCATAGCTCGCTGAGCGACCTTGAGCGTCCTCATACGGCTAGCAGTGAAGGGCCACGTCTCAGTTCCATGGGTCATCACTGGCAAAACGTACTGGTTGTACAGTCTCGTTTTCAGGTTTTGAGGTATAGCTGACGAGAAAATGTGTCGTAATTTCCCGAAAGCTGCCCAGCCGAATTGAATACGTCGATTGACCTCTCGGTCGAAGTTGGACTTACCTTGTGGGACTATTTGTCCCAGGTAAACGTACTCGTCAACAACTTCGAGCTTAGTGCTCCCAACAACAACCGGCGTAGGTGTGACATGGACATTAAACATGATCTTTGTTTTGTCGATGTTCATCTTAAGACCTATCCGTTGGGAGGCACTATTGAGGTCATTGAGCATAGTGCTTAAGTCCTCCAGCGATTCTGCCATAAGGACTACATCGTCGGCAAATCGAAGGTGAGTGATGTACTCGCCATTGATGTTAATACCGTATTCTTTCCAGCCCTGTAGTTCGAAAACGTCTTCCAATGAAGCGGTGAAGAGTTTCGGGGATATAACGTCACTCTATCTTACACCTCTCTGCAGTTGGATGGGTTTCGAACTCTGGTTCTGTACTCAGATAGCCATCGTAGCCCTACTGTACAAACACTTCAGAACATTGATATACCGACAGTCATCTTGGCATCGCTGAAGGGACTGTAACACCGCCCAAATTTCGACGAAATCAAAGGCTTTCTTACAGTCCACATACGCCAGGCAAAGTGGTGGATTGTACTCTTCGGACTTCTGCACAATTTGCCGAAGGGTATGTATGTGATCTATGGTGCTAAAGCCTTTTCGGAAATTGGCTTGTTCGGAAGGCTGGAAGTCGTCGAGTCTGCATGCGAGACGATTCGTAATGACTCGAAAAGAGCACCTAGACGCGGCTCAGAAGGGATATCGGTCTATAGTTCTTCAAGAGACCATTGTCACCTTTCTTGAAGAATGAGACTACCGCACTTCTGCTCCACGCCTCAGGAGTAGTGCCACCCTGGATGACGGAATTAAGACTTCAAGTACCGGTTTTCCACCCGCTTTCAGAAGCTCTATTTTAATTCCATCCTCGCCCGGGACTTGCTGTTTTAAGGTGCTGGAGAGCCATTTTAATCTTGCTCAGACTGACGTCCGGGATACTATCGAAATAGTGTCAGATAAAACTTGCTCTTGGATCGCACATACACTTGCGCGTGCCTCCAACAATGATGTACCCATAGAACCTCTCAATCTCACTCAAAATCTCAGGTGTCCCGGAAACAATGCTGCCACACTCGGTCTTCAGTTTCGACGGTTGGCTCTTTATGACAAACATATCTCTTTTTAAAATGATTTTAACCTGGTTTGTCAGACCAGATCTTAAGAGGTTTATTGTGATAAAGGGTTTCAAAGGTCAATCGGGCTAGGCTTCAAGAGATTCCACAAAAAGGCTGTGCAAGTTTGTCGGCACATTCGTTGCCTACAATACCCGCGTGACCCGGAACCCGTATTAAGACGATCCTGTTGTTACGTCCGTAGCTTCGAGTTCACTAAGTTTGACCTCAGCGCTGCTTGACTATCAGTGTTTATATAAATTGTAATTATGGTTGACGTAAATTTCTGTTCTGTCTGGAAAATAGAGGTGAATCTACCCAAATTCATACTAAGTTTAAATTAGGGGCGTTCTCCGTAAATTCCAAAGCCTCGAAATAGGCCCATTTTGGATCCATCGGTATACCATATAAGGCTACAGACCTCACAGATAACCTAGCCATTTAGCCAGTTTTCTCTGGCGGGTAGTTGATACCTACGTATACGATATCTGAGATCATGCATAAGACCGGTGTTTTCTTAATTGAGTCGTGCAGGGATCTCAATCTATAGGAGAGCAAGCTCAGGCCACCCTGATCGGTAATCCTATACAAAACAGCCTCCGCCTTCTTGTCTAGATAAAGATCAAGGGGCGTTATGCGTAGAAGTGCATTAAGAGCCGCTCCAGTCGATGATCACATAGTTCCAGTTGCCATTAAGCAGACAGTACTTTGTAGACTAATTAGTCTGTCCGCAGTCGTCTTTTGGTTGGCCTAATTGCACCAGACAATGGAGGTGTAGGTGAGAATCGGCCTCACTATGCTTCTGTACAGCCAGAGGACCATACTGGGACGTAAGCCCCAGTTGTTCCCGACCAAACGATTGCACGATACTAAAGCAATTTTCGGCTTATGGCATACGTTGCTAAGGTGAGAAGTTTCACGTTAGTTTTTGGTCGATAGCTACACCCAAGTACATAATTTCAGTCGAAACTGGTACTTCCTTACCATTGAGTTCTGGTGTGACTAATTTGTCTAACCGTCTCATTTTGGTAAAGGGTATTATAAAAGTTTTATCAGCATTAACTGGATAAACTATTATACCTACACCAGCTATTTATGGTTTTTAGGGATTTTTGTATGATTGCCGATAAAGTACTTTAGCAAAAACCCCTCGCAATGATCACAAGGTCTGCCATCTTGTAAAATAGTTGGTCAACCGCAAGAGTCCAAAGCAGGGGTGACAAAACACCTTATGGGCAGCCTCTTGTAGTTGCAACCTCAATCAAAGTTTGAAACAGCGCTATTTTTGCCTTTCTGTTTGAGAGTATCGGCTTCACCCATCCAATTGTTGTGGGTTCATCATTTTTGGATGTCAGCAATCAGCAGTGATGTGTGGCTTCTGTCGAAGGCGCCCGCAATATCTAGAAAGGCATAAAGAGCTATTTCTTTATCCTCTTTATGCCTTTCTGTCCTTTCTCCAGTGCGTTTCAAGCCCGTCAATGACACTGATCAGGGCTGTTTCTGTAGATTTGCCTCTGCGGTAAGCATGCTGGTTGTAATGTATGGGCCGTGTAGCTAAAACTAAGAAGAAAGGAAGATAGGATTGAAGGACTTTGGTAAAGCGTAATCCTTTCTACCAGCCTTAGGTATAAATAGAACTTTGACAATTGGCCATCGTTTTGAAATATACACATGCAAAACTTGCTCTGACGATTTTCACCAGATAGGGCAGAAGAACATCGATACCCCTCTGTAGTTGGATAGGAATTATTCCATCCTTCCGCTTGTGTTAAATGGTTTAATGGAGTTAACAGCCCACTGCACCAAGTTTGGCCTTACAATCTTTGCAGCCCTATACCAGTCCTCATTACAAGGCCTTTGTAAAGCTCTATAAGAATTTAAGGCAGAAGTCTTACGTGACCCTGAGAAAAGGGTTGACGCTAGTAACCCCAATGTTTCTGTTTCACTATTACTGAAGTTACCTATAAGTTATCGTTCGATAGCATTTTGTGTAGTCTTGCATGCTCTACGATGCTCTCTTGGCTTTCCTAATTTCTTTATTATACTCAGTTAGGGCTGCACTATAAATATCCCACTCTTTGGTCTTCTTAGCCCTATTAAATAGTTTCCTGGTCCTTTCCTTAAGTTCTTTTAGCTTGGTATTCCACCAAGGAACTTGAGACAGATGCTCGTCATTCCGGTAATAGGACAAGCTACCAGATTCGAGGATTACCGTGTCCTCCCCCTCGGATAATCCCTATCAGATAATCTTATAATATGCCACCGCAAGTTATCTACCTCTCCTTCCAGCTCCGGGATCTTCTCATCAGTCCTCAGGGTGCGTGCGTTATATGTTGCCAGGTCGAGTCGTCGTAGGTGGCAGCTGAACCTCCACCGGAGATTCTTAGCAACCCCTGCCCCGCCGTTTACCATGGTCGCCAACATAGCCAGGAATAGCGGGGCCTCCGGGGGCTGGGGGCCGTTTGTTTATGTTGTTGCTCATGGGGGGATGCTTACCATAGTTGCCACAGTTGGCGAGCGGGTTAGCAACCGCAGTTTTTTATTGTATAATTGCTGTTATTTGGAAGATACTGCAGCCCATCTCCTGCCTGCCACCCTCTGTCGCCTTTTACAACACCCACGTGAAGATATGGGGTAGTGGATATTCTCAACCGCCACTACACGATACTACACTTCGGTGGTTTGTTCATGTAGAAAGAATACAAATGAAATTGTGACAAAGCAAATTTATATTGCAGATGTGAACGGAAGAGTCGGGAAGGGACTCCCTAGACGAAGGTTTATCGACCAAATTGGCGATATTTTGGAAATGGGCCACACTAGGAGTACCCTTAACCGACGAACGTGTATGTGTAAATATTATGGATGTAAAGGAGGCATGAAAGGTGTGTCAGGATCGTGCCAAACGGAAGTCCGTAGTCTTTGCCTATTTCTCTGGGTGACAGGTCTGAGATTTTATGTATGCATTGTAATTATTTACATACTTGTGGAACACAGGTATGTTTTTAACATACAACAGTGGTCCACGGAGTATTTTTTAAATATTATTGGAGTTTTTAATCAGTTACTTGGATCTCCCTGAAAAGTAACATGTATTTAAAGGAAAGTCGTAATACAACGTCTTTTTCTTACAAACACACATTTTGTTATAAAGCCAGTTTTACTGCCTATAGTTCCGTGGAAATGGATTTGTACGATACATTATTTCAAATACATACATCAGAGGTAGATGTAACTAAATGCTTAAAATTACCTATTATGAAAAGGAACGTAAAATTTCCTTTTGCATCGTAGAACATGGAGTAACATTTTATACGTGACTGAGGCACGCTGCAGATATATAATGATTGTAGCACGAATGGGTCAGCTCGACCGGGGAAGGAATACGCTTTTACTGAATTCCAACTCAAAATAGCAGCGTAATAGTGCTGTGTTTTGTATGGTGAGTGTAGAGATCTGGAGACCCTTTTTTACTGAAAACAAGGCATTCCATCATAGTCCTAAGGAATGACAACAATTCTGAGTTTTGATTCTTGATAGGATAAATGTAGATGCCTATAGGCCACAGCATCCACTTACCATCAGGTGCGCTGTATGCTCCTTTGTCACCCTTATTCTATAAAAAAATAGCAGGTTCTAAATAATGTTGAATTCTAGCAACGTTGAAAGTAATTATCAGGAAAAAGAGAAGCCCTCTCAAGGAATTTTTTGCTCCTTATCTCAAGTTTTTGACACACTAACACTATCTTAAAACATCGCTGCCTGAACTATAAAATAAACATACCTACCTACAGAACTTACTGTTATGTTTACTATGATAATGTTATGTTTATATTAAGTGTTCGGTTAACTTCAAAAAGTTACCTACATTTGGTGTACTAAATTATATTTTAGTTTAGAGAGACGCACTCCGGCTTTACCTTGATGAAATATATAATTTTCTTTATCATTTTATTTCAAGACGTTAGCATATAAAATGTCTTAGATCCCTCTTGGCATTGCTGTTGATCTGCTCGTACGGTTTCAACACAATCAATTCAGTCATAAAGACAGGCACACCGACAAAAATTGTGTAAATGGTTGTTTGTCCTAATACCTAATAGTATGCAACATGTTTTGAAAATCCAAAAGTACACGCCTCATGATCTCATTTGATTATATAAAAAGAAAAATATCTCTTCTTCCATATTTGAATCGAAAGAAGAATCCATGAGAAATTTTTTTGTAGAAAAGTACCAGTTGTTTTTTACCTTTTCATTTAATTACAATTAAACGAGACCAAATTACTCAGTGATTTTTAAAAGGAACGCACAGGGCGTTGAGATTCTAAACGTAATAAAAAAATATTTATTTATTAAGTTTATTTTTTATTTTATATTTTGATACATTATTTCTGACGACCGTAATCGTGTGCCATCCACACATACAGACATGCGGACACGTTCGAAATTTTTTTTCAATCAGTTTGTTTTTACACTAAATACAGAAAATTACTTTTAAAAATAATAGAAACACGAAAACAAGTGACTTTTCTTGATATATTTGTATTTTTATTATTCTAAAAGTGCAATAGTAAAAAAAATAAAGACATTTTTAGCTCAGAAAATTACTGGATTTGTATTAGGTAAGAGTACAGCGTAGAGCAGTAGAGAGTAAGGCACAACCTCAACGTTTCGTTTATGAGTCGTGCAATAACTCCCGGTTATTTGCATGCCATTACGCTTTAGTAGTTTAAAAAATATAGTGTTTGTAATTAATAGTATTTATAATAGATGTAAATTTTATTTATATGTTTATTTCTGGATATAACTGTTATAAAAAATTGTGCCTGTAATTATGACCACACCAACTAAATGAAACTACTTTACAACATATCATTATGCTGTTATTTTCAATTTTACATAAGCAGGTATAGTAATAGTATATATACCCACGCAGCCCCGGTGAAACGTTGCAAAAAAATGTGATGTTTTTATATTTTTAATCCACTACATTGTGGCTGAGTCGATAAAGAATTTTCACATCAAAAATTAAGAATTTCATTTTTCTAGTTAAATTACTGGTGCTGTAGGTGGCCAGAGTGTAACAAAACAGAAAGAGATCCAGTATAATTACTTGCTGTGAAGCATTCTACATTAGTCCTAAGAGGTGACAACGCATCCGTAGTTCTTTGTTTAAAATTAGCTGCAGGAGTCCACATACTGCATTAGCTATAGACAAACAGGTGGACTATAAAATTGTTTGTCACTTCGATTTATAAAATTTCGGTATATTTTATTAAATGGCAGTATGGTAGTATTTTACGTGGTAGAGCCACGCTGCAGCTGTATTATGGTTGCAGCACGAATGGGTCGGTTCGACCAGGGTTCCCACGCTCTCACATAATACCAGCGTAAAATAGCAGCTTAATACTGTTGTTTTTCGTATGATGAGTGTAGAGGACCGCAGACTATTTTTACCCGAAATGAGCCATTCTATCTTAGTCCTAGACAATGCATCTGCATTTTGGTTCGTAGTTGCGGATAAATGTAGATGTCTATGGGCCACAGCATCCACTTGCCATCGGGTGAACTGTGTGCTGTGATGTAGTGTAACATCGGTAGTTAAGTCATTACCTATCTTTCAGTGTTGCCGTTTTGCAGCTTTTGTTTTTAGATGAATTTAGCTTTTTTCGACCTAGTGACAAAAATAATTTGTGACTTTTAGCGGCTTTTGATAT
This sequence comes from Parnassius honrathi, assembly GCA_018247895.1. Lineage (NCBI taxonomy): Eukaryota > Metazoa > Arthropoda > Insecta > Lepidoptera > Papilionidae > Parnassius > Parnassius honrathi. The sequence continues at coordinate 7,911 of DWHP01003872.1, forward strand.
GCAAAACTGATTACCATACCTCCAGTATGGTAATAAAATGAGAGGAAGAACAATAAGCCACATTTTCTATAGGTATTGAAAATACAGAAATATTTTAGTACAAATTTAATTTTTTCATAGGATTAGGATGACAAACGATCAGACAGTCCACATGATTGTAAGTGATTGCTGTGGCCCATAGACATCTATCATCTGAATCAAAATGCAGATGCGTTGTCACCCGTGAGGACGAAGGTGGAATGCCTCCTTTCCAGTAAAAAGGGTCCCGGGTTTTCTACACTCACTATACGAAATACAGCAGCGTTACACTGCGATTTTACGCTGGTATTCTATGGGAGTGTGGTCCTTCTCCGGTCGATCCGACCCGTTCGTGCTACAACTATACTACTAATATAGTTGCAACTCTACTAAAGCTAACAACAGTATGAAACGGTAACTATCTTTGTGTCGTTGTTCGTGAACATATACAAACAGCGAAGTACAAATCGTAAAGGCAAATTTACGAAAATCAATTTATTCTAATTGGGCTGAATTTCCATAATATAAATAGACTGTGTAGGAGGTATAGATCAATTATGTAACTGTAGTCTGAAGTTTTCTAAGTAAGTGGGCATGATTTATAATTCAAGACCGTTATTCTTGGTAAAAGTCCTTTTCAATATCAAAACAATCCTTTTACGTTTAGATATTTTTGGAAGTACCAAAAATTTTCATAGAGTCAATTATTTTTTTTATAGAAGAGGTGGCAGACGAGCATACGGTTCACCTAATGTTAAGTGAATACCGCCGCCCATGAACATCCGCAATACCAGGGGAATTGCAGGTGCGTTGCTAACCCTTTAAAAAGGAGTAAGCTCTTATCTGGAATGTCCCTAGGTCGTATCGGTCCGGAAAAATTGTCGGTGGTAAACTATTCCATAGAGAGGTCGTACGCGGAAGAAAACACCTTTTGAAACGTACGGTAGTGGACCGCCAAGCATCCAGATGGTGTGGATGGTATCGGGACGTTTGCCGCGTAGTGCGTTCACGAAATTTGGCGGCTGGTATTAATCCGAACAATTCCTCAGAGCACACCCCGTGGTATTTGAGAAAGAAAATGCAAAGAGATGCAACATCTATTCGCAGTGCCAGTGAATCAAGCCGATCGGAAAGCGCACGGCTGTCGAAAAATTCGAGCCGCTCCGCGCTGGATGAGATCAAGTGAAAGGAGCTGGCTCTGGGGAGTTCCAACCCAGAGAAGGGAACAGTATTACATGTGATGCCGAACCTGCGCCTTGTAAAGTTACAGCCGGTGTGCCGGCGTGATATACCTTTTTACCTAATGAATAATAGTTGTCAAAAAATGCACTTAAATTAATAATAAATATATTAAAAACACAAGATATAGGAAAATACGGGAAGTATGTTGGGAATATTAGAGTTCAAATCAAAAAGCTTTGAGCAGATTTTTGAATGCTAAAATTTACTGAGCACGTCGAATATGTGAAGGAAAAGAGTCAAGCGTACAGCTGTAAAGAAAATGACTCAATGATATTTACACCAATACTGCACACGGAATAAAGCTAATGTTATACATTTTATCCTGTTCATTTTAAACGTTTTTAATTCCTTACATACCGGCAGCTTTACAGCACCTATGATTAAGGAGGCATTGGGGTGTTGGATGTTTAAAGTAATAATTAAACTGGGCTACCTTCAGCTTTTAATTATTATTTTTCTTTCAAATTACGCAGAACGAACAGAACCTTAGAACCGCAGCACAGAATCCTCGTAAGAATGGGTGATATATAACCGTCGAATATTAAAAAAAATGAATAAACGCATGAAATATATAAAATTAGTTTATTCAAAATTTTTTTTACTGTCATTAAGTGCGATGAGAAAGATTGCGCAGTGAAACGAAGATGTACATAACAATATATTATATGATAACAATATATTATATCCCATGCACCGCTACGCTGCGGCAAACTTTCTCCACTGAGGAGTTAGAGGCTTACTTTTCAGCAATATGTACGTGGCACTGTAATAATAAGCAGTTCGTAGTTAATAACATCTTAGTTTAATTTGAAAGTAATTACTGTGATAATGATCAACATATTTCCGGACCGATACGACAGGTACTTTCAAGAAAAGACCCTACTTTATATAAGGACGCAAACGCGCCTGCAATTCCCCTGTTGTTTCAGTTGTTCATAGGCTGCGGTAGTTACTTATAATCGTTTAAGCTGTATAATCCTTTGCCTATATGAGTATGAACTCCCATAAACACACGCGGTTGGCATTGTAGAGACAAATCAATAATTGAATCATCATCGGTATCATAACAATCCCTCACTCGTTTTTTGCTGAACATAGGCCTCTTGTAAGGAATGTCACAAAACATAATCTTGAGCCACGTGCATCCCTTGACGTCCTATTTATTTTCTCTTACGTTTTCTTTATAATTATAATAATATACACAATTATAAAGAATAACATTTTAAAAAGAAACGAAAATAGGTGGAGATATTTTAATGATCTTATCGCACTAAGTAGTTAAAAATGATGTGAATAATTATAACAAATGCTAACTTAATATCCCTCTATTTTCCTTATGTGCGTACCGCTCACGAATCACACAATAAAATTCCATAATATTGTACGCCGTTGTACCAATTAAACAGTTTATTATTTACTTACACAGTACTTGGAAACGATTGATACAAAAGATCATCAAAATCATTACAGTTCTTCACAAGTCCACTACTGAACATAGGCCTCTCCCAAGGAATGACACAAAGAGCGGTCCAGGGCTACCTGCACCCATCGACTTCCTGCATGTCTTACTCGTTCGTCACTTCATCTAGCGGGGAGACGCCCTACACTTCGTCTGCCGGTTCGGCAGTTCTGCAGACGAAGTGTAGGGCGTGCCTCTAGCGGCAGCCACGAGGCTTTCCCTCCTCAACGGTTGTCGGTTCCTCGTGCTATATGGCCGGCCCATTGTCACTTCAGTCAGAAAACGTCTTCCAGTACAGCGGTGAAGAATTTCAGGGATGTAGTTGGGTTAATAGTTAGGTTTCGTACTCTGGTTCTGTACTCGGATAGCCATCGTAGCCCCGCTGTGCAAATACTTCAGCTCTTCGATATACCGACAGTCAACTTGGCACCGCTGAAGGGACTGTAGCACCTCCCAAATTTTGACGGAATCAAAGGCTTTCTCACAGTTCACGTTTAAAGAAATTTAATAAATTAATCGGAAAATTAGTGTTTAAAAATAATAAAAATAGGATATAGAACTTCTTCTTCTATAAGTTTTTGACTAAAAACTAGAAAGTGTTTTGTGCGTTAATGGACTTGGAAAAGGCTTACGACAGAGTGGACAGGACTGTGTTATGGCAAACACTGAGCTCATTTGGGTTGAGCGCTGGTTTGATGCAGGCATTAAAGGGCTCTTTATAGGGACTCTAGTACTTTTATCAGAATCAACGGGGTCTACTCGGACTGGTTTGGCATCCAAAAAGGTATCAGACAGGGCTGTGTAGCTTCCTCGTGGCTGTTCAACCTATTTATGGACAGTTGTTTGCAAACTTTGAAAGGTGAAGAATGTGGGGTACGAATGGGCGAGTTAACCGTCAAATGCCTTTTGTACGCCGATGATCAAGTCTTATTTGCGTCGTCAGTGGCCGAGTTGCAAATGATGGCGACATTAATGAACTGAGCGATAAGAAAGGGGAATAAAAGTGAACGCAAGTAAGACGAAATTAATGATTTTTGAAAGAGAAGAAAGTAAAACGTTATGTGAAATAACAATAAAAGGGAGTTGTTACCGGTAAATTGACACGGTGGTCTCGTTATCTCCATTCGGACTGCAACTGCGGCCTCTCTCTATCTGTCTCTTTCTCCCTTTCCTTTTTAAAAGCATGTCCTTTTATAAAAGTCTACGTAAAGTACTTTTGCAACGATTAAATTAATAAGTTAAATTATTTTGTTACAAATTTTGGCAATAAATTCGAATGAAATAGACGCATATACCAGTCACCTTGTTATCCTTACTACTTTGTTTGTAAAACGTTTCAATCAAAAACAGTAGCGGTTGGCTTCTGCTGCCAAATCTGATATTGGTCTCGCAAATACGTCTATTCGTCTCATGTTACACTAGTAGATGCCATTAAATATTCCAGAAAGGTAAACAGTTCGACAAAGGAGAAATTTACTTTTCTGGCTAAGTGCCACACAAGCAAATATTTACACGTCCTGTTGAGCATCATTATTTTTAAAAAGGTTAAATTTGGAAGAAATAGTTTGAAACCATCTCGTTATTAAAATTTGTTAAAGTTACAGCTTATATACTTACCACTGCTGGGCCAAGGCCTTCTCTCATTAATGAAAGGGTCTTACAAATTTCTGAAGACATTTTAATACACACCCACACATTGCAATGATTATAAATTTAAAATCTGAAAGTGTCCCGGGATGAATTAATATCACGACCAAATAAGTTTCTTCATTCAATATACAAAACAACAGTATTATGCCGCTACTTTGTGAGAGCGTGGTCCTACCTTGGTCAAACCGATTCTTTTAGTGCCATAAGCTAAAACTAGTTTAATAACGTTAGTACAAATAGGTTTTACGTGTAAAGCGACGCTGCAGCCAAATTGTGGTTGCCGCACGAGTAGGTCGGCTCGACCAAGCAAAGACCATGCTCATAAAGAATACCAGCGTAAGTTAGCAGCTCAATGCTGTTGTGTTTTGTTTGGTGAGTGTATATAACTGTAGACCCTTTTTACTGGAAACGAGGCATTCCATCTTAGTCCCCAGGAATGAAAACGCATCTGATTTGATTCTTAACTCATAGATGAAGATGTCTATGGGCTACAGCATCTACTTACCATCACTATATACCAACATATTATTAAATAGAGGTTTTGTTTAAAAAGGCGTTAGTGTTATTTACTACTTACCAAAGTTTTTGATATTGTAATCACATGTTTTGTTTGCGTTCACTGTAATCAGATTATTTTTCACGTACGTACTTAAAAATAATCCCATTTTCTGATCCGGTAGTCTCAATACAAAATTTTATGCAGACTTATTATATTATATATATATATATATACAC